>PVJL010000354.1:0-66863 GCA_004026885.1 Lyroderma lyra | reverse complement strand
AGCCTTAAGCCACTACACCATCAGGGAACTCCCTATACTTGTTTTTTATCATCATTGATACATAATATCCATATTGACTTTTCTCTGATATTTTCCTTGCGTGTTTCTATGATGATAAAAAATATTGATGTTAATTAATTATGGAAAACAACAGTATTATATATTTGACCCCATTTTTTCTCTTCTACCATGGAGGGTGAAATGATTTTGTGTGCAATATATAGATGATATATTATAGAAATGTACACTTGAAACTTATTTAATTTTACTAAACAATGTAACCTCAACAAATTTAATAAAAAATTTTAAAAAGTAAAAAACAAACAAAAAGTATCATCATGACAATGAGAACTGAAACTCAAAATGAAATGCATATATTCTATTTGATAAACATAAGTCCATAAAAATTGTTTAGAGAAGGGTTAAAATAAAAACACTGGCCATACGGAAATTAAATGAAAAGTAAGAGAAGACAATATAATCCAGTGGGGAGACAGGTCTTGATAAGATTTTTCTCTTAGAAATTGAGAGTGAATAGAAAATACTAAATAAATTTAGATGATAGATGACAGATAATAGATGATATATAGATAGATAGACAGACTATCTATCAGAAGCCACAGGAATCCTGAGTTAAAAATCATTAATAACAACAACAACAAAAAAGAAAAAGAAATATCATAAAAATAATAAAACTAACATAACAATAACATCTATAAAAATTAAATGCACAATCTCCTCAGTGTCACAAAAGTTAAAGAGAAAATGCAGTTTTGAAATGCAGTTTTATTTAAACTGCACTATACATAAAATAATGTATATCAATATTTGTGGGATAAAAGTAAACAGTATATGAAGAGAAATACATAGCTTTATGTGCATTTATTAAAATAAATATTAAAATTACATCTTTGACTTTTAAATAGCATTTTAAAACTTGAAAAAGAAAATAAAAAATGAAAAATAACATCAAGGTAGAAAAAAAATTTTAAAGGCAAAGGAAGTAGAAAATATTAGTAACCAAAGATTGAGAAATTTAATTCTATCAAGTAAAACTTATATAACTCAATACTCTATAAACATAAAAAGCAAACAACCAGAAAAAGCTTTAAATGCCCGTAACAAAAATAAATATACATAACTGCAATTAAAGAAAATATTGAAATACATGCAAATGCTATCGATAATAAATTCCCAGAAAAAGAATTATAAAAAGTCAATAAATATGAAAATTTATTATAATAAAAGAAATGCAATGTTAGATCTTGAGATATATAAAGGTATGGCCAAATGAGAACTGTTACACACTCCTAGTGAAACAACATATCAAATAATTTGCAAAGTGTAAGAAATAGTTTAATGTAATATAGATGTAGTCAATACACTATATTGTTAAGAAAAATTGTGATGAGAATGCAGACAACTATAAAACATATATTTGTGCAGTAGTTGAAATTCTTATCTAAAAATATAAGAACACATCCAAGTGTTAAGAACTGAAACTACTTGCATTCATATACCTTAACAAAGATTGAGAACTGAGTTAGCTTGTGTCAACATAACTTAATTTTTAGTTCCAAGAAATTCCTGCCCAGCAAGACAAAACCATAAATCAATAAATAATTTCATGCATTGCTTCAGGAAATTTCTGCAAGACCATTTATTTGAGAAAGACTGTTCATCTGGGTAATTCCTTTTCTGTTCAAACAATTGTCAGACAACACTTTACTTACAGACTTGCTTTAGGACTATAGACCCTCTGTGTCTACCAATCCTAAGGTATTATGTCATGAATTTTTCCCAACCCAATCAATTCCCCACCTTGACAGATCCACTTAGTAAATCAGAAACTCTGAAGGTAAGTCACTGAGAACATTAGTTTTTAAAGCTCATTTAATTATTCTAAATGTAATAGTTCAGAAACTACTAGAATTAAAGAGTCCCTAGCTTTAATGAATACATAATTTGGGGGTAAACTAAAACTTGTGGAGTGCATGATGAGGAATTAGACACTGAACAAGATGTGAACACTATAGGAAGTATCATCTGACATACTTTCCATCATATATTTAAATCACTCTCAAATCTCACTTACCTTTACCTGGCTGGTTAGTAGTTCTTCATGCTGTTAGTTGATAACTTTGAAAAGATAAGTATGGTGATGCTCTGCTTATTCACAGAGCAGCACCTAGTATATCATCACATTTTTGTTCTTATCTCTGTTCTCTTGAACCATGAGCTCTCTGAGGTGGAGATTTTGACAAACTCATCATTCCCCCCATCTGGCATCATGTCTGACACATTACATATGATTCATATTTGTTAAAGAATTGAATGTGAATAAAAAATTTTCACTAGTTCTCTATTATCCCATGGTTTTAATTTTTAATTATTTGTTTATTTACCTTAGAAGTTAGTTTTAGAATGGTTGACATACTTCAGTGAGAAGGAAACATTTTTTAATTTCTTAGTAGAAACAAGATTATTTTTATTTCTCAGCTGTAGAAAATTAGAGGTAGCTATAAATGATCTCTACAGAACACAGTTAGTTTTTTTTTTTAAGGGTTACTTCCATTGTGTTATCATTTAAGTTTAAAATGTCAGGAGTTCCCTGATGGTGTAGTGGCTTAAGGCTTCAGCGCTGGCACTGTCAGTGCTGCGGCCTGGGTTCGATTCCCAGTCAGGGAGCTACCCACATACCAAAAAGCAAAACAAACAAACAAACAAACAAAAATGTCATCATTTAATGTTTTGCCTTCTTGAATGACAATAAAACATTCTTATTCCTGCCTTTTCAGGAGAACATTTACTAATGAAATAAGGTTACCGGATATGTTTAATTTCAGTTTTCAAAGAGTTATTTTACTATTGCATATGTAGAGCAACGATTCTCAGTACCGCGATATAAACTCTAGTGTAATTTTTAAAAATAACTCTGCTTTATTGCTTTATTAAATTATTTAATATGTTTAAAGTACAGTATTTGACAAATGGTCACTACATTTAGGTATGCTTATGGTTTGTAACAGTAATAATATTTACCTTGTTTCAAATAATTTTTTTTATATCTACAAAGCAGTAGTCTGGTTTTTAAAGGTGATAATATTTGTTGATATTGCAAAATTATATATACTGGATTTATTTTGCCATTATGTTTTATTATAAAAGTAAACATGTATCTCTTTCAGAAATTTTCAGGGGATAAATGAAACAATTTTATAAAAAAATATTAACGTACATACTAAAAGTGAATCAGAAGGTAAATGTAAATCAGAGAACTATGTCAGATGAAATATGTAAAATATGTATTATGAAGGAATACAATACTCCTTTTGAATGAGAAACAACCACATCTATGAATTAGATGCATTTTAAAGCACTCTTTTTACTACCTGCTAGTTCTTGTAGCTATGCTAATAAGAAACAAAACTATATATATCAAATGGTCTCATAGTAACTTAGATATATTTACTTTGTTGCAAGTTATTTATCATAGTGGTAATTTTATATTTATCTGATGAACTTATACAATAAATATACATTTTCTTAAGTAGACATAAAGCTTTCAAATGGCTCACTGTAATATTTTTCTGTTATCTGTTCTTGGTGCTTAGTAGCAGCTCAATAAGTTTTGTCAAATGAATCATCTGTGTAACTCAAGGTATTTTATACGAAAGCTGTTAATGTAACCTAATTACAATGTTAAATTATCTGACTTCCTTTTTCTAGAAATGGATGATGAGTTGATCACATATTGGTAAAAAAATTATAACACAAGAGAGCAAATTGGAGAAAAAAGAACGTTATGTTTTATATGTATTATTTTACATTTGTTTTTAAGATTAAGTATATTTTTTCTAGACTTCATTAAGTAAGGATACCACTTTGAAGAATAAATAATTTACTAGATGAGGCAGATAATATAATATCTAAGACTTTTCTTTCAATTATATAAATAAACTAATCTAAAGTTTTTCCACTTGTAGTTAGGCATTTGATGGCAAGTTTAATAAATTTCTTTGAAAGATATAATTAATAATATCTAATTGTTAAATTCAAAAAGTTATTGTCCATATTTCAGTTCCATGAGATGGCCTCTCCTTTAAATTTTTCTTCTTCCCTGGATTTTTTTTTAAGTCAAGACGTCAGCTATTTCCTGTGGAGGCTCTAATAGCAGAAGCCCATCCCCTGTTGTGCCACTTGCTGGAGGCTACCCTCTTTCATTGCTGGTGGTCAAGCATCCTATCACCTTGTCTCCTCTCCTTTCTTCCATCATAACATTATCTTCCCTTTCTGCCTCTACTTGTTAGAAGGACACTTATGGTTATATGTTGCCCACCTGGATAATCTGATAATCATCTGTATAATCATCTTCCACTTCAAAATCCTTCACATGATCATGTCTGCAAAGTAATTTTGCTGTAGCCGGTAACCATTTCACAGGTTTGAGGATTAGGGTATGTATACCTTGGGGTAGGGGAGACATTATTCAGTGTACAACATCACATTGCACATATAATGTGTTGATTAAGAGAATTGATGACATAAGGTATGATTCATTACATGTACATTTGAATATATGAATTCAGACAATTAATTTCACAAACTCATCCTAGAAAAAGTGCTACATACCTCATTGTTAAATATCCCTACAGTCACCTTGGAAATACTCCTCTTGGGAAGCTGTGCCCCAATGTCAGCAGCTACTCCATATTTCAAAGCAATTTTGAAACTTTTTCTGTAATGGCCATCAGAACTGTAGTCATACTTCCCAGGGTTATGACACTTTGCCAAGTTGTTTGTACAGTGCTGCCAATGTAAGCGCCTGGTGGCAAGTTTGTGAACTTAATTGTCAGAGTTTGGGGACAACAATAGCTCTGATGGCCATTCCAGAAAGGGTTCCAAAATTGCTTTGAAGGGTGGACTATGCGCTGGCTTCAGTGCATCGCTTCCCAAGAGGAGTATTTCAAAGGTGACCATAGTGATATTCAGCAATGAGGTGTGTAGCACTTTTCCTAGGATAAGTTTGCAACCTTAATGGTCAGACCTATAAACACACACACATGCACACGCACACACACACACTCACACACATATATACATATATGTATTGTGTGTGTGTGTGTATAAAATGGTAATCATTGTATAATTACCAAGTGATAAGTAGAGGACATCTAATTATATTCCCTCCAAATCTTTTTTGATATTAAATAGACCAAATTACATTGCTTTCCAGGAACAAATTATTTTTATTTTCCCCAGAGTGTTGTATGTACTTTCCAATGAAAATTCTATGGATTTTATAGTCATATAAAATTGATAATTTGGGAATATTGTTAATTCTTGCTTTACAAAATAAAAAATGTTACATGGGCTTCAAACATCCATTTTGATTGCTTAAAAATTGTTGACACTATGTTTTTACTCAGTTATTAGACAATGTGTCTATTGTAATTATTGCCATGTTGTAGTGTGTTATGCAGAGCCTTATTATTTTAGTTTTATAATGATTTGCGTATTTCACATTAGGGCAGTTAATAAATTTGTATTTTCTAGAATTTAAACACAAGTTTCTTAGTGAAATCAATTATACTGATATCATTTTCAAAGCTTTACAAAGGCAGCTTGCTTTAAAGCATTAAAAAAGTAACTATCTGTCCATGAACTAACGAATCCCTTTATTACTTCAGCAAGTCTCTGATACGTCATTAATAATCCTGAAGTTGATTAAACATAAAACACAGATTATCAACTACATTCACTGATTCAACTATAAACTAACAACTAAATTTTCTGTTTAAAAATATTTTTTAACATGGAGGTTTCTGAAATTTAAGAATAGAATCACCATATAACCCTGCAATCATTCTTCTGGGTATCTACCCCAAAAATTTAAAAACATTTATCTGTAAAGATATATGTATTCTTATGTTGATTACAGCATTATTTACAGCATTATGTGGCCAAGACATGGAAACAGCCAAAATATCCTTTGATAATGACTGGATAAAGAAAATGTAGTACATATATAGAATGGAATATTAGTCATAAGCAAAGATGAAATACTGCAATTTGTGACAACATGGATGGATCTTGAGATTATTACGCCAAATTAAATAACTCAGGCACTAAAAGTTGAAAACATATGACTTTACTCATATATGGCATATAAAACTGAAAGCAACAGATGAACAAAATGAACAAAGAAAAGCTCATAGACACAGACAACAGTTCAGTGGTTTCCAGAGAGTAAGGTGGAATGAGGGGAAGTAGAAAAGGGTAAAGGGGGTTAAATATATGGGGATGGAAGGAGATCTCCTTTATACCATCTCCAAACAACCTCTCTGATGCATCCTCGTTTTTCTAGCTCCACAGTTTAGTAAAGCCCCGTCTTTTCTCGTTCAGGTGAGTGCACCAGCTTCTACCTGGCTACCCTTCTTTCTTTGTCCAACCTCTTCACTTAAACTTTTGGTTTCAAAATCAAAGTACACTATTTCCAGCTTAAAGTCAATGATTTTTCATTATACTTAGAATAAAACCAAAGCCTTTTTCTGGGACCTATAAATCCTTACATGATCTAGCCCACTTTTTCTGATTTCATCTCTTAAAAACCCATAACACATTTACTCTTTTGTTAACACAATATCTCTTAGCAATTGCAAGAACAAACATGCCATATTATCCCTAATTCAAAGCCTTTGCATTTATTATTCTCTCTTTTCCCCTGCCACCTGACATTCCGGGCCCCTAGCATCCTGCAGATTTCAGCTGAAATATCATTTCTTCCTGGAGGCCATTCTCCCTATTGTTCTGTATCACAGAATCATAGCATTTCTTTCATAACATTTAAATACTCTATATTTACTTGTCATAAAAAAATTATTTTCTGTGACTACACTAAAGTATAATTCCACTATCGCAGATATCCTCTCTGTCATATTCATTGTATTATTGAGTGTGGATCACTGAGTCTAGTGTTTACATAATATTGAAAAAATAAGTAAAAATAGAAGGGATGTTAAACAATTTCTTTGTATTTTACAATATATCTTATATAAAAGATATGTCTCTTTCATGTATAAAATAGAGATGAACCATTAGGAAGGAAACAATTTAAATATATTTTGAATCTGGGGTAGAACTCTAGAGGCAGAGAAATAGAATTAGCCAAAGATGAAAAGCAAATAAACAAGTTTCTCTTTTCCTCTTTGGGTGCAATAAATTGATTCTGTGGGCAGATACGACCTAGGACTGCTTGAAAATGATGGAGTACTTTTTGCAATATCAAAAGTTTTAACAACACTTGTTTAACTGGAAGATTTATGCAGATGTTAAATAGGAATTAAATCACAAATGTTCCCAATATGTTATGACCATTACATCAGTCTTATGCATAGTCTATTATAGAAGAGGCAAAATTTTCCCTCTACCCTCCTTAGGCTTTTCTGTCTGAGTTGAGAATTCAACTGATATAAAACAGATTAACAGTAGAAAGGCATGCAAATATATGTCTTACATGACACGGGAGCCTTCATAAGCAATGAAGACTCAAAGTAGTAGCAAAATCTAGAAGCTTTTATGTTAGATTGACAAAGGGGATCAATTGTGGAGACATAATTAAAATATACAGGAGACTAAATTAAACTAATAACCAATTTAACCAAGTTTGTTTGTACAGAATTCTTTTTGTTTTGACTCCCAGTCAAAGAATGTTTCTATTTTCCTAGTACACTGAGGCTTGTTCCACAGGAGTTTTTATCTTGCATTTTCAGGAGGTAAGAGGTGATTAGAATGCTTTTCCTCCATCTGCTGTTTTCTAAGTTCCTTATATTCAAATAATCCTTATGCCAAAGTGGGATATTTTGGGGTGGTATATTCTGCCCCCCTTCATTATCATTTTGTGCTTTTTCTCTTTACTTGAAAATATAGCTTCATAGTGCTTTGAATATTACGGGCATTCAACAAATATTAGTTACAAAAAATGAATTTATTAAAGGCCATAGTTAAACACAAACCTGATATAATTATTTCCTATTTAATGCTTTTCAATAAATTGAGATTGAGTAATATCCAAACTCCTACGATAGTGTTGACTATTTTATAATATTTGAACTGTGATTACCTCTGAAATACCTAAAGCTGATTTATTTGTTTGTCCCACAGACATCTTTTAACTCCTATGTCCATTTACACTGTGTCCATTTCCAAGCTTTCTGATTATGATTCAAGATTTATCATATATCTAACCTGCTTTGTCCAACTGTCTTGTAATTATTCGGATGAATTAGGCACTACTCCCTTCTAACCCTCCATTGCATTCTGAATTTCACTCTATTCCTACCATTCCAGGGGCTTTCTTATTTTTCCTATTTCTTTCCCTTGTGATATGTTAAGTTATTTGAAAAGAGAGACCACATTTTTGTTATCCTTGCATAATACTTAGAAAAGTTTATGCTGTAGAACAGGTTTTAGAGTCACACAATATTGAATTGGCTTCAATTGAAAACTAGCTTCAGTGCCAACAGAAGAGCTAGCACAGCCTAGAAGTTGGAGTGGAGGAAAAATTTCCCTAATGTTCAACACCTTGTTATTTTCATATGCAAATCAGTTTTCAAAAGCCCTGGTTGTCGTGGTGTTTCCCTTTTCATTATTTTTAATATGTCTACAATCCCAAGAAGAGTAAGATGGTAGAAACAGATTTTTGATGGAGCCACCTCACACATTGGCAGTGTTGGGTTCTCCAGAGGGTTACTGAGATACTTGCTATCAGCCTAGGACTGCCATTCTTGGCCTGAAAAATGTCATGCTCTCTGTTTTGTTCTAAATCTTTCCAGATACACTAATTGGTTTTCACTTGGAGGCAGTCTGATTTAATTGAAAATGCACTATGTCTGATTTAAGTTTTATATTGCTGTTCTGGCTTGATAATTTATTCAGTGGTTGCCTTATCTTAAAATATAAATACTTTATCAACTTAACTTATAAATATATCAATTTTAAAATACAATATCTATATCAAAAGGTTATTTTCTAACAAATTTTGTAAGTCAATAAATGTTGACACAATCATGGGACATTTTGGGCAATAAAGGTATATTAATTAATGTAAAACTAAAAGATTGCCCACATATCATAGATTGAAAGTATACCTCAAAGGCTTAAAGTTAAATGCAGTATTTGAAAAATTATAAGTAATAATAAGAATGATGTAAATTTTAAAGTTAAGAAAATATTGAATACTTATGAGTCATTTTGTTTTGAAATTGTATAGAAAAATTTTAGCTAGAAAATTCTAGTTAAATGCATAAGAAATATAAAATCATAATGCTATGTCTAAATAAATACTACTTTTTATCTGAAAAATGTTTGTAATTAGAATAAAGCAGTGCAAAAAAGATAAATTTTCTATCTTGATGAAATATTCTGTAGGTATTTATTTATAACCTAATAATTTATTTGAGACTTATTTTGTTAACTTATTTCTGGATTTTCAAATTAATTAGTATTATATTCTCTTCCAGATAATTATGTTTTTATTTTATGAAGAATATTATTTAAATGAAATATAAAATAGTAGTATGATTTTCCAATTTGAATATAATCTTAAGAGTAACATACTAGCTAGCTATACCTTCATCTTATCTTTAGTTTTTCTGTTAAAGGTGCTGTATTTTTATCAATTTACTAGTAAAAGGCATTACTTAATTTTCAGAAACATATCTCTTTGGTATACTTAATTAGTAGGAGGGTTTTTTTCTCTTAAAAATGACATTTAGAATACCCTTGTTTATAGCATAGAATATGAAAAATACCAAAAGAACTCCTTTTTTGTTTCTTATATTTTCCTATTTCCTCCATTATACTTATTACTATGGCACAGTGTTTCTGTTTGAAACAATTTATTGTTCTTTCTAAACTTTAACCCATTTATTCAGGAATGAGGGAGATCACAAGTGGTCTTGGCACTGATCCAGAGATATAGGCTTATCATGAATGTAAATTCTCCCATCATTTTCATTTCAAAAGGATCTATGCAGGCTTTAGTTACAGAAACAGTGTTAATCTTTAGCTATTGATTCAGCATCCTGACAATAAATCATTTTCTCAGAGCTCAAAAAAGTTAAAAATATAGTCATTTATACCCTAAAGTCCCTCTCCCTCCTTCTTAGTCTTCCCTGGCTTATAAAGCTCATTGTGTTAAAGAGTCAAAATTATTTTAATAAAAATTAAGCAGTTTAGATAATTCAAAAGTTGGGTGAAACTGAAGACTTGTTAGTTTTGTTTTTTAATATGTTTTTAATATGTTTTAAAGGAAAAGGTACCTCTTAGATTTTTCTTCTGTTTAAATAAAAACTAGTTATCTCAAGAAAGAATCAAGTGAAGACAAAATTTTGTAAATCTTTATGATGTAATCAAAAGTGAATATTAACAGATATTGAATGGATAAAATGAATAATTAAAAGAATAAGGCAGATTGCACCATGACATTTTATTTCTCATCTTGAAATTTGCTATGAGGTATGCATGTTAGAAAGTTATAGATTGTAAGTGAATAAAAAATGGACAGTAGTATACTATGGACCAGTAGTGTACAAGATTCCGAACAGACCTCTGATATTCGATTCATATTTGATGGCTTTATAGTTAATATTTTAAAGGGGAAATTATTAACTCAAGTATTTCAGATTTAGTATTGGTTTAAGTGAAAAGAGACAATAGATCATAATATTTGTTGTCTTTGAAGGAATAAATCTCATGAGAACCCCACTGTATTTTAAAAGTACAACACTGGTACCTTTTATATTCTCTAATAAAGGAGCCAAATCAGCAAATTATTTTTATTTTCCACTACTTACAATAGCCAGATCTGCAAGCAGTGAATATAAGAGAACACCTCACTAATATAAAATGATGTCATGATATCTTGTTGTATGTAAGCACATTCTCCTATAATGTACATTTAGAGGACATAAGAAACTTTTGAGGTCACAAAACACTACAAAATAACTATGTCTTTCTTTTTATATCTACTTAGAACAAAAAACAGTTGACATTTAATTTTGCATTATTTATTTAATCTATATAACTTTTGTTGTTTTAGGAGAGAAAAATGTGTTCACTAAATTTGTAAAGGTAATTTCTAGCTCTTTTAAATGAGACCACCATTTACTTACAATACAATAGAAACCTCACAGTTATTCTTAAATTATATTTTTACCTCGGGTATGGCACCCAATTTATTAGTTAAGCACACTAGATGTACTTTCAAACAATCACACATCTTAACACACAATGTAAGGTTATATCTAGCATATTACTCCTAAATTTTTTTATATTTAAACTAGAACATGAAATCTTTTTATATTGAATTTTTAAAAATCCAACTCATAAAAATAAAAATAGTGTCATTGTTTGAAAGAGAATATAATATGAATCATGTTGAAAATACAGAAAAAAATAAAACATCTTATTGTTAAAATCACGATCATTTCTCCCACAGACAATAGCAATAACTTTATAACTGTTCTCACTGCTACTAATTTTTGCCCACAACTCTTCTCCTTTGCCCCAATTGGCTCTTGAGCAGAGCTATAATACTATAGACAAAAATAATTCCTATGAATTTGTTAGAACCCATAGAACTGTGTGTAAATTATAAAGAATGAACTTCATGCAAATTTAAGAAAACAAGAAAGATATTAGGGAATTCCAGAAGGAAATGCAGGCTGTGACAAATGAATCTAGTTGTATTATGAATATGTGACATAACAAAAAAGGGAGGGAAGAAGAAAATACTTAATTTAGATAACTTTGGAAAAGAACATTTTGATTGAATACTGTAAAGTTAAAAAGAGAAAGAACATAAAAACTATACTTTCATTGGTTAATTGTTTCTCACAGAGATAGGGGATAATAATTCTGAAAATTCTTCACATAAATACTGGAATTGCACAAATAAATAAGTTGTTGAAAGTGGGAGCCAGGTTTTGTGCTGTTTGAGAAAGATTTATGATTGAGTGAATGGACCCTATGGTGTTGAATTATGGTTGGAGATATCAGTGTGAACTCATGTTTAATATAGGTATAGATAGAAGTAGAATGCAATATACATTTGATGTACTCGTATTATAAAACTGTTCACTTGAAACTATATCATTTGATTAACAAATGTTCACTAATAAACTTAATTTTAAAGTTAAAAAATAATTATAAAAATATATATATGAGATAGTATACATGCATATATTTCTTAGCTTGTTGTACTGAGGTGTCTAGAAACAGTGATGATTCAGTAACAGTGAGCACACCTAGCACCCTTATTATGGTGTCTAAATACAATTTTCCAATAACAGAAACCTGTGATCATTCAAGACATGGGTGTTTCTAAGGTTGAGAACATATAAGATGAGCCCCTAGCATGTTGTAGTGAAGAAAATAAGGAAGTATGCAAAAAAGTAAAGGGTTAGGGCCATATCAAAGGGACACAGGAGCCAACCTGAAAACCCTCCTGATAGCTAAATCTGGAACAATTTGAACAACGATGTAAATGACAATAGTATTGAACTATAATCCAAAGAATAAAATACATTTCTTTAAGCCCATACACATAAATAATTTTATGATGAATGGAGGAGAAGGCATAAATCTTACCTAGAAAATTCTAAATAATAAATTTAGGAGAAATGAGAATTAAAAATTCACCATTAGAACAATACAGTAATAAGCATAACAGGCAAGATCCACAGGAGAATGCTAATATTAGTAGGCAAAACTTTAAGGAAAAACAGGATATTTTGCACAGCCTAAAATTTTACTTCCTTTTATTACGGTCTGGACTTAGTGACTTACTTCTAATAACTATAGTACAGAAAGATTATGATTGTATGTAGAAACCTGACACTAGTTTATCCAAGCTTCCTAGATTTTCAAGCTAGTTTATGATTTACAGATTCCCCCAGTTTCTTTTAAATACCATGTTCTTATAAATATAAATTAAGTAGTATACAAATTTTGCATTCTGGGGCTAAGGAATGAAAAATATTGACAAAGTAAAAGTCATAGGAGGTCCCACTTCCCAAAGAGGTAAAACTAATCTATACCCAGCACATTTTTTTAAATTGAGATAAGTAAGTATAAATAATTCTCGAGCAAAGAAGTTTCTCTAAAGTAATTCATCCCTTTCCACAAAGAATGCTTAAGAATATTTATAAAATACTAAAAATGATAAAATTGATAACTAAGTATGTGGCAAAAGTTTAGTATTGATTAAATGCAGAAGCAATGACTGCTTCTTTCAAATATTAATAACTCCTTAAATGGCACATTAAAATCTCATCACATGAATTTATTATTTAAAACTCTAGTAAATTTAACATTATCTCTAAAGCAACTATTTTAGAGACTTAATGGCTTTCTTAATTAGGATATAGTATTAATGGTTATAGAACTCTAATTAAAATGGAGGGTTTGAGAAATAGCCAAAGTGTGAAAAAATTATTCAAGTAATGATTTTATTTTTTTTTTAAATGGATAGAAACTCTATTCAAAATGTTAGAAGAAAATGTACAAACCATACACCTCATTTAATTATTGAAATGTTGTCTATGGGATTAGTATGTATTGTTCCCTTCTAAATATATGTTCTATTAAAACATTTTGCTTTAATATTTTGGAAGTTATCTAATTCATCTTATTTTATAATTAGATTGTATTAATTTCACATAGAAATGAAAATGTGTGTTTTATAATACCGGCCAAAGTTGTTTCTACCTCTGGAATTTACTTCATAATTTTACTTATTTGAATTAGCATTTTCATTATAAATGTATCAGTGAATTAACAATTTATCTGGATAAATTTATTTAAAAATGTTCTTAGCTATAAAGAGTTGCTGTGATCAAAACTATTTAAATAATGATTATAACATTAAGTAATAGAGTACTATGTTTGACTTCAAACAATATTATTTGATTCAAATAAAAGTTATCTACAGTGTTTTTAATCTATGCATTATTTTTAGGATTCTTTATTAGGTATCAATTCCTTCCATATCCTTTACTAGTCTTTGATTTGTTACTCAAGATGTTTCATTCCATGTAACAGCAGATCCTTTTCAAAGAGCAGAATCAGAAAGTAAGCATAGGGGTTCAGGAGTATTTTATGGAACCAAAGACCAAGAAGTGTCACCAGGATTCTTATGGGCTAGCACCTGGAATAGAGGAATTTTCAGAAACTTGAGAAATGTTCTTTGCCTGACGTGCTCTTATTTAACTTGCCTGGACTTACATTTCTGCTTTTTTTGGTGTGTCTCTAATTCATTCCTCTCCTTATGTTAACTGAATTTTATGACTTTAATATTCCTGTTGAAAACATGTCAACTTCACCATTAGAGAATCCCCAAGTCCTCAATTCAGATAAATCAAAATGATTAAAATAAATTATTTTTCCCAATTCCAAATTCTGGAAAAAAGAATCTAATTATCCTGACTTCAATTAATGTCCACTTCTGGTGCAGCTAATTATGGTTTGGGGTTTAGAGTCTATAATACGGATGAGGCAAGTATTAGATTAGGGAAGCAGAAGTCACAGGCTTCTAGTAACTTTCTTTAGAAGTACAAGACAGAGATGTTCAATCTTTTGGCTTCCCTGGGCTGCACTGGAAAAAGAAGAATTATCTTGGACCACACATAAATACGCTAACACTAGCAATAGCTGATGAGCCTAAAAAAGGTCTGTGCATAATTTTTGTATTTTAAGAAAGTTTATGAATTTGTGTTGGGCCACATTCAAAGCCACTCTGGGCCGTGGGTTGGACAAGCTTAGTATAAAACATACATGGAATGAATAAACTACTTCTCTTGAGTTAAACTGTTGAAATATTTATGTTTATTAGAATCAATTCTTCATGAATGCTGAACTGGCACTATTAACTTTAAAGAGTATAAAATAAAGATATGATTTAGGTGATTTATACTAAACTGGTATTTTAATACTCATAATAGCATGTAATTGGAATTGGCCTTGATGAGGATTAGAATTATTTTAGATGGAGTCTAGATTTAACAGTACAATATGTTTAAATGTTTAATGAATTCTACAGTTGACACAATGTACACTAATTCTTACATTGTGGCCAGTTTAGCTCTTCTTTCTAATTAGATATAGGTACACCTTTTTACCTCCTCTAGAATTCATCATCAAGCCTGTTGGCTGCTAAATAGCGTTTTTTAAAATCGTCAAAGTGCTTGCTAATAGGCACCATAAGCCATTAAGACACATCTAAGCCATATCTCTAAAAAAAAAAATCTAGACAGCCTTAATGTCCCTAAGTATTTAAATTAAAATTGAAATAATAATGTTCTTGTGTGTGCGTGTGTGTGTGTGTGTGTGTGTGTGTGTGTGTGTAGTTTTAACTCTCCGCAGGTGCCAGTCGCGCAAAGCCTGAGCAGGCACGAGAGCTCAGCTCACTAACCTGCCAGACAGTAAAGCTCAAGGTTGGCTACTAGTATGGGCTACCTGGCACAAAAGGGCTTTGATACATGTAGTGGGGATAAGAGCCTGGGGCTGTGGGCCTGGAGCTCTGTCCAGGCCCCGTGCAGTCAGACAGGATATGATTCACACAACCCTGGCTCCAAGATTGGGACCTTGCCTCCAGCCCAGGGCCAGGCTGAGAGGTGGCTGGTCTTCCAATGTGATGATTTACTGAGACTCACATCAAGCATGCTAGATTGCCCTGATACAGCATATATTTTCTAATAGAATACCCTCCTTCACAATAAAAACTCAAGATAAACTAGCCCCATGCCATTCCAGCTAATATCTAACTGTATTTTTTTTTACTTTCCTGATTCTATGGATGACTTTTGTCCTGTCCAAAAACAGAATTCTTCACAGCAAAATATTGTAAAAAATTTCAAAATGAACAAATTGTCTCTGAATATTTCTAGAGCAGCCTAACCTTTTACAATTTCAATGTATAATGTTATTCCTGGCACAAAAAACATACTCAGTAAATTTTATTGAATAAATGGATGAGTTAATTGATGGAAGAAAAAAGCTAAATTTTAAATCAGACCATAGATTTAGTCAGTCATTAGGGAAGGCACTTGACCCTCAGTTTCCATTAACAGGAATAATCACTTTTATAGACCTGATCTGTGAATAAAATAAAATCATATTTTTAAGCCCTACATTTCTTTCTGGAACAAGTTGTTTTAGTCACTATTTACTGCCTTAGCTCTCAAATCAACCATTTTTCCAATGAGTCCTAGTTCATCATAGTGAAAAATAGCCTTGAAACATGACAACCCTTTACAGAATCAAGGATGCTTGGGCATTCTCTAAGTGCTAACTGTAAGGAAACCAAATCCTATTTGATGAAAATAAAATGCTAATAATTTACATTTTTCTTCATAAATAATATGTAGAATTTCTTCAGTATTTACTAGGCATGCTTAATTTCTGCCAAGAATGTAAACTCCCTAACCCCATAAAATCAAAAAAATTAAAAGAAACAACAAATAATAATAGTAGATCTACATTCACACATAATAGTTATAAGACAAGACAGAAGATTGAAAATTTGACTAACATGGTACAATCTCTTCCAGAGAGTATCTTTTGCATTCTTTTAATGAGGTCAACATAACCTTAGTGAAAACAAAACAAAACAAAAATATCTTACAAGGAACAAAGTATAGACCAATCTCATTCCTGAATATTAAGCAAAAATATTCTAAAATATTAACAACTCTAATTATGGGTGTAAATTGGTATAAACTCTTAGGGAAACTGATAAAAATTACAGCTGAATTTCTCCATAACATTACCCAAGAACTTAATTCCTATTTACATGTTGAACAGAAAGACATTCAGTTTGTATCAAAATACCTTTATAAAAATGTCCTTAGTAGTTAATCATAAGAGTTAAAGGTTAACTATTACTGTCAAAGGTTTCTAGGAAAAGAGAAACAGAAGTAGAGAATATTGTTTCCGACTTTTCTCTACTTACATTAAAATAATATGACATAACTGTTTCCTTTGTAATGTGACATTGCCAGAATTCCCAGAAGTGTAAATTGTGCACCTATTTCCTCCCAATTGACTTTCAACTCAGCCAGATGACTTGGTTTACTAATACAGTATGGCATGTTGACAGTTACACAGGTCCGAGCTGAGGCTCATAAGAGGTATAGTGAGTATTCAAGTCCACTTTAACTCCTATCCTCCATAAGAGAAAAAACTCATACACAAACTAACAGTCCCCAGACAGCTGTTTTTCAGGCTTGGGCCCTGAATCACGCATGGAGCAGACCTACACTGAGTCCTGGAATCACTTTCATTCACTCAGACAACCTGTAGACACTTAAGCATGGTATGAACAGTTGTTGAAAAGCACTGAGATTTTTCTAGTTATTTTTATGTAGCATTGTGCAGAGAAAAACAAAAAAAGAAATCTCAAATGTCCATCAATAGCATAATATACAAGTAATGTTTGGTATATTCATGTAATGGGATATATGCAGCACACCATGAATGGACTTTATAGTTATAACATAAAAGAAATGGCATGTGCTCTTTTACAACACATTCAAATAAATCAAGAAAACTTTAAAAAAAGAAGAAAACCAACCCCAATTTTATCACCCTTAAAGAATCACTGTTAACAAAATCCCAGTTTTTCTACATGTATATGCAAATGTACATATTAGATATGTAATAGATAATATAGAGTCTATAGATAGTATTTTATAAAATATGATTAAATATTTATTTGTTCAAAATAAAATATATTACTTTAATTTTATTTAAATTTTCATTAAAAAGAGACAAAAATATTTGTGGATGTCTATAAATATTTCTTCATAACAAGATAGTTTGTAAAATCTATTTAAATTTAGGAAAAAATGTCACAAAATAAATTAGCTGGGTGAAGGACTTTTGACTTTTAGTATGATTTGGCAGTATCTAAGGAGTTCTTACTACAAAAAAAGTTGAACATCTACTCCTGTAGCTGCCTTTCTATCTCCCATAATTGTATCATTAACATTGCAGTGTCAACTTTTATAATATTTATATCTATTGTGTTACTGTAAGCAGTATGGCTAAAATAATTTACTTTATTTTGGTAGATTTAATACCACTATTGCTTTGGCATTTTCTCCATTTCTGAGTTTGTTTGTTTATATTCATATTGTTTCATGACTGTCACGTCCAGCATGACACGAGCTGTGGGAAAATGAAAAGGGAGATGCGAAGTGAAAAAAGGCAGTGGCCAGGAATAGATTATACGTGGGGCCAAGGGACTCCAGCCTTGCGGACTGAGAACCCAGAATCAGGGTAATGCATAGCTTTTATTGATGGACATACAAGGAAGTGAAACTGGTTTTTCCATGGTTTGTGAGTTATATTACCTAGCAAACTGATTTTTCCAAAAGTCCCCATTGTGTTCCAACATGCACTGTGTCCCTATGAGAACACATAGCCCCAAGGACTCAGTGTACTGAAACCACCCCAGGGGGTTGACTCAGTATCCAAGTCATCTCTAGGGAAGCATGACCGATATCGTTCTATCAGGTCACCAGGGGACAGGAGATTAACCTCAGAGAGGTGAGGGTCTATGCTTCACCTCTGTTAAGCCCAAGCTCTCTCTTGATGGCCCCTATGTGACTGTGCCTCTTAGGTTGTTCCTCCCTTGAGGAAACTTACCCGTCACTGACTAACCAGCCATCCTCCAGGGTCACACAGGGTGGTGAGAGGTGTGTGAGTGAGGGAAGAACAGTACCCCTGAGAGAGGGTCAGTTCTGTCTCCTAGATATTCTATGCCCTTGTGGCCTCCACACTCAGCTCCCGCCTTAGGCTCTTATGGGGAATGCATGGGGGGACAGATGGTTTTCAGCTGGAAGGGAATATGTGAGAATTTTGTTTAATACCTCTTGTTTTCTAGAAAGCTTGAAGCTATCATGAATGCTTTACTCTGAGTTCTTAAAATTTGTGTATAATATCTTAGAGAATGCTTAATTTCTGCCAAGAATGTTAAATCCTTGTACCTATAACTAATGTACTGTCCAGAATGTGTCTTTAAGTTGGTATTTTTAAAATCTATTTAAAAATTAAAAAAGAAGTGTTCAGACAGAGAAATTGTTTATGGTGACCAAGTAAGTAATAGGAGCTGGAAGTTCAAATCTTGAACTCCCAGATACTGGATCCTCATCTATGACTATTAACTAATATTGCATACTGCAATTTAACATTTGACTTCCTCTTTATGTTTGATGTTCATACTATAGATAATATTCATATACTTGAGTTAATAAATTCACTTGGAAATTTTTTGTTGAAACAAGTTCTCTTGGAATATTTTTCCTGTTTCATCAGCAATTTCAGTCCTTTCTTCTCAAGTTTGTTTTTTGTGTCTTATAGGGTATTTTTCCATTTTAACTGTTGTCTCTGTTATTTCAGTGACATGAATTGCCTATACCCAGGATAATCTGTCTTCTTATATGTCATCTTTTCCATAATCACTTTTATAATTTTGTTTTTCTCATCCTCCATTTGTGTGATTTTCTCAAATTTGCCTTTTATGTCTTTTATGGGTTTTATAGTATGTTTATTCTACTGCTATTATTTATAATACTGCATCTATCTCTGTATTCTATTTTTCTCTACATTGAATTCTGAACTCTGCCAGATGATTGTCTGTAATTTTTGATTCTTTGGAGATTTATCTGTTTGAACTCAGTCATTTTTCTTGAACTGTACTTCATTTACTACTCTTTATTCACTAGTTTGTACCATGTATAAAAAGGACCAATGCTATTTACTTTTTATTATTATTTATCCTTGAAATGTGGTTTGGGGAAAGTTGACAATGAAAAACTTTAATCAACAATTCTATTAATATTCTGTCTGGAACATACATTCATTGAATTTATTGTTAATTTGCCTTGGCATTGTAACTTCCTTATGTCTAAAAACTGTATTTTAAAATATCATTCCCCACATATCATGCCATAGTTTTTATTTTTGCTTTTATTTTATAATTTTTGTGGAGAATAACAAACAATCCTTTGATTATTTTAACTAGAAATCTCCTTCATCATCAAATTTAATTTTAGGTAAAATTTGATTTTAAAATTTTATTATTTATTTTGATTATATATTGACTTTAACATATTTTTCTCAGTGTGATGTTATATACCTATTTCTAATATCCCCTTAAACAATTTTTTTATACTTTTATAATTAGATAATTAATTAATTTCAATTTTTAGTGTCCATTGTGACATGCCTTTAATTTTCTCATCTATGCTGAATTAATAACAAATACTTCAATATTACTTGTGAATCATTTTCTACTTGTTAGTATGTACTTTTACAATATATGAACAATGTGAAACCTCTGGATTTTTAGTGAGGTGGTTACCTTGTATAGTTTAGGATTTTATTTTATTTGCAGTGGATATGGTTGAGGTATGCTGAATCTATTTTCAGGATTACCCGAAACAGAATTTGCACATAGTTTTGCTGTGGGATAGGCAAAAGAGAGGACTTATGGATGACTCCAAGGAGCTTGGCCTGAGCCAAACATACATGTAACAGAATATGAAACATCATTTTTATTTATAGTTAATAAAAAATTTTCAATGGTATTTTGGCAAAAACTCAGTACACTTTTAAAATAACATACACGGTATAAAATTTATATATAATATGATTGTCACCAAGTGTATTATTTTCTAATAAAATGAAATGTAAAATGTAAATTTATAAATGGTAGCAAGAAGTATCTCTGGGGTAGGGAACCATAAATGAATTATTTTACTTTTCATTTCTTGATTGTTATTTTTAAAAGTAAAGGGTGTGATAATGCAGTATTTGAATATATGTTTACATACATCTATTTAGTATCACTTTAAAATATAAATAACAATATGTTAATATATTCCCACATAATATAGACACAGAAATTTATAAATGACATGCAAAAATACAGGGAATAATTATATTGCATATCTATCCAGTATATTAGACAGACATATGTATACATGCAAACTTTTATTGTAAAAAAGTATGCCTATCTCATTATTATTCTTTTGTATCTATTACACACATGTTTTAATACAATCAAAGAAAAAAAGGAAAACTATTTCTTAATTGTTTTAAAGAAAAAACTTTTTTAAATATTGGTGACATTAAATGCACCTCAAAAACAAGAAAACACAACATAACTTTCTTTTATTTAATACAATGAAAATGACAAATACAGCTTATACTAGTTTGTGTTTTAAGCCCTAAATTCATGTATAGTGAACCTGACAGAATCAGAACTTTCTTTTATGTTTTTAAGTGAAGTGCTGAGGCACAGAATACTGCATTCTGCTACAAAGTATATGATAACAAAAATCAACCCAGAATGTTGAAAGTTATCTTACACTGATTTGTCTGTATCTATCATTGACTTACATCAAATATACTCATTTAGAATATAACTATCCTCCACATTGAATATACTATCTAAAGTATGAAATTATTTGTAATAGCACTTAGTTGTTCATAGACTCAGAAGCCCAAGATTAAGAAATGTTGAGAGTAAAAAATAAAATTTGTTGGGTCATGCAACAACAGCAAAAGGACATTTAAGCCAGTAAGAACTTCAACACCAATAGCAGCAATTGTAACGTGATACAACCTTTATTAAGTGTTTACCATATGCCATACATCGCCCTGATTTTCATATGTAAGATCTAGTTAATACTTAAACTTAAGGGATTGGTATTGTCAGCATCATTTTTAACTATTGATTTATTTACCTTCATTTCTTCATTGCATTTCTATTTTTGAAATAATGTGTGTAACATTTGTAATAGAACAATGTAGGTTGGAACAGTATAGAAATAAAAGTTGACGATCACTGGGTTTGTGATCAAAACTATTCATAATGGATTCTGTGATTTTAAATAAAAGTTTGAAGGTCACTCTCATAGGCAAAGGGAGACATTACAATTCTTGAGCAAGATAATTTGTATTTTAGAATTTTCTAATTTTAAGGTTGTTTTCTATGCTGTCATTTCTATTGACTACAACATTTCTTTTACAGAAAGGAAAAAAACTGTCAAACCAAAATATTTTCTGGCTTAATCAGTAAGACACAGTTCTATCATTTTAATTTTTATATATGTATTAATAGTATAAACATATTTACCTTCCTAAACTTACTTTTTCAGCAATTTGAAGTAGTGCTAAAGTCAATTTTCTTGAGAGTTATTTCACTGTTTTTCATAAATGAAACAGATCACGAAATGGGTGGTTTCCATTGTCCATAGGATTAACCATAGGTTTGAGTATAAATGAGATTAAAGATAATAAAACAGAAAGCAATGTAACCAAACATTTCTAAAATGCAATAGATTCTAACACAATGAAAGCAAATGATTATGGGAAGGCAATCTCTTCTCTTTTGATATCTTACACTCTACACAGTGATATCTGGGTCAAATAAAGGATACCATGACTACCCGCACATTACACACATCAATAAATCACACTTCACTTCCTCCCTCTCTCTATTTCTTTCTCTCAATAAGCAACAACAAAAAAGTTAATACTTTCTTCTCATTAACCATAGTATCATCTTAGGCAATGCATGGAGTATGCATTTCACATTACGTTTCAGCACTAGAAAATTGAGTTGAAAGTTTATTGGGTATAAGGTCAAGGGGTTTATTAAAGGCAGATTTCTGTACCACACCCAGAGGATTTATGATGCAGTTAAACTCTGACACACTTTGATTCTGAAAATTGAACAAGTCCCTCAGGGGACTCTCATACAGGTGGTCTGTAGATTACAGGACATCAAATTCTGGGATAAAGACTTAATTTCACACCATACATTAGAGTTTAATAAGGTTTGTCAATGAGTTATCATTTTCTACCCAATTTTCAACCTTTCTCTTACATACCCCATAGTTCACACTCACAGACCAATTCTTTTTCACACCTGCCTTGTCCTTTCAGTTTTTCCTACTTGAATATTCTTCCCTTAACTATTTTTTCTAGTAAATCTGCTCAGTCTTCAATATTAACTCAAATGTCATCTTTTTTTAAATAAATGGTGATTCTTTATACTCAATCACGGCTTTATTTATACTAGTATTGCTAGACTCTCTCAAATAAGATTTTATTGCTCTACAATTTCTAATATCTATCCTACTAAGTAAAGGTCTTTGTATTTTCACATAATCAAAGTGCTCAAGACATGTTTGTTGTCATGTTCACAAGAAAAACAAATGATCAAAACTATATTTTGAAGATAATGGTTATTGTAGAAATAGATGAGAAACTAGAGATTTTCAGACTCCCAAGTCATTTTCTCTAAATATATTCTATATTAAAGGTTTTGATTTCTTTTCTTATGTTTAGTGTACAGCCTACCTGGCCACAGTGAGACAATTCAGAATTTAATTATACCTAGATTTACTCAAGAGTAATGTCCTGTCTTTTCTTATCACCAC
The DNA here is from genome assembly GCA_004026885.1 of Lyroderma lyra. Classification (NCBI taxonomy): domain Eukaryota; kingdom Metazoa; phylum Chordata; class Mammalia; order Chiroptera; family Megadermatidae; genus Lyroderma; species Lyroderma lyra. Next base: position 43,350 of record PVJL010000354.1, on the reverse strand, counting down.
CATTAGCAGTGCACAACTTCTTATCACCCATTCTTATGATAAACAAAGCGTAAAACCATTCAACCAAAGCATCTATCCTCATATGGTAACGGCTTCTTTGTCTACCTGCAAAAAGACTCTGAACTTTAACTGGTTGAAGGCTTAAATTTTATTCTCACCACTATCAGACTAGGAAATTCAAAGGTGTTTCTAAATTAGTTGATTATTTTTAACTTCCAAATTTTCTTAGAAAAACTCATTTTGTAGAAGAAGTAGCAATATTAATAGTGTTTAATACTTTGGACAACTAAATATTAAAACCTTCCCCAAATACTTAAAACAGTTAAGGCATTTTTATTTATACTATAATAATCCATAATAAAGTTGCATGGAAGATCATTTATTTTAATTTTTCAAAAATCAGAAATAAACACACTATAGATATAATAAACAGTATTTTACATTAGAAGTAAAGCACTAAGTTTATGCTATTATTTCAATCATTGAAAATATAAAATTCATTAATTTAATATATATAATAAATACAACAGAAGGTACATATATTACATAAGTCATTATCTGGAATTGAAGATGGCCAGCTGACATTCTATAATGACCATTTTACCCACTAGAGGAGTAAATTTAACTTATGTTTTGCTCTATGCCCTGCGTAACATGTCAATATGGTTCAGGACATAATAATAGAACAAACAAAACAAAACTCATAGATAGAACGTTTGAGTGATTGCCAGAGGGGAAGGAGGTTGGCGTGTTGGTGAAATGAGTGAAGGAGGTCAAGAGGTACAAACTTCCTGATAATGTCCCGTGCCGCTTAACAGTAGGGGTAGATTCTGAGAAATGTATCGTTAGATGATTTCCTCATTGTGCGAACATCATAGAGTGTGCGTACTACATACCTATGTCATGGCATATATAACCTATTGTTCCCAGTCTGCAAGCCTGTGCAGCATGTTACTGTACAAAAACAACATGAGATTAAAGCAAATTAAATCAAGAAATATAGTAAATATAGATCTATGAGGCTGCTGTTGGCATAACATGGTATATTGTTTTCCAGAATACGTGTTTTTTAATAAGTGAAGAGTAAACTCTAAATTAATGATGAAAATTATAGTATAGTAAATACATAAAACAGTAATATAGTCATTTATTATCATTATCAAGTATTATATGCTGTATATAATTTTATGTGCTATACTTTAATATAATGGGAAGAACAGTAGTATTGTTTACAACAACATCACAAAAACATGTGAGTAATGCATTATGCTACAGTGTAAGGAAGGTTATTACATTGCTAGGTGATAGGAATTTTTCAGCTCCATGCTAATCTTATGGAACCACCATTACATATGTGGTTCTTCATTGACCAAAACATTGTTATGTGGCACATGACTGTGTAAAATAAATAAGTCATGGAGATACAATGCAGAGCATAACTATAGATGCTAATATTGTATTGCATATTTGAAAGTTGCCAGAAGACTTAAAAGTTCTCATCATAAGGAAAAAAATTGTAACTTTGTATGGTGATGAAGGGAAACTAGATTTATTGTGGTGATAACAGTGTATTCAAATATTGAATTAACATGTATGCAGCTGAAATTAATATAATCATGTCAATTTACCTCAATTTAAAATAATAAGAAGAAAAGCTTTCAAATGAGTTTAAGCAAACCACATCAATCACCTCGAACAGAATGCCCTTGACCATCAATTCACATACATAAGAAAGAAAAAGTACCCTAATCTTCAGAAATAATATTAGAGGATGGTCTTGGAGAGATAATGTTGAAATGTGTACCACATTTACTAAGTATGGTACTTGAAGTTAATTTTACCTGCCTTGTGTTGGCTTTATTACTTAGGGCCTTGCCTAAATATAACACTATCAAAAACTCAGAAGGTACGTTATAAAAAGAATTATTTTAGTTATTGTTTTCTAAACTTTACCCGTGAACAATTTGATAGATGAATGTTATTCCCTTCCGTATAGTAGTGTTGACATTTGACTTTCTTCAATTTTAATTCTACACCCAAAAAGGGCATTAAAACAAATTTACCTCTAGAAGAAGAGTAAAAAATGGAATAATACAATGCTAGTCTGAATCATACTGTGTCAGCTCTACAGATACCCAGGAAAGGCTGAAGTAAGGTTAAGCGAAGTATTATTTTAAGGATTAGAATTGCCAATAGAGACAACCAAGCCAGACATTTTGGCAGCACCTGCCGGCGTGAACCCATACTCTACTCATTTTTTTTTTTTAACCTGCAGCACAAAATCAAAAGTGGTTTTTGTAGGAACTGACAACATTGTTTGAAGCAAAAAGGAAAAAGAGTCAAGGCCCTGAATCAGAGAGAAGAAATAGCTATTAAATTGTAACTATTAGGAAATATGATGAAGGTTATTTCTAAAAAGATGGATTGATCTGTTATTATTTCTAAGGAAATATAGAAAAGCCTGCAAATTGCTCAATAGTAGATGGCTAAATCTAGATATTAAGTCAAAACATATTTACTTTTGGCTATAAGAAAATGTAAAGGAATTTAAAACAAGTAAAAGAAATAAAAAACAAAGAAAAGCATTAAGATTAAATGTATATACAAACTACCTAAAATTTTAAATTAGGAACAGTAAAACAATTTAAAGAAATACCTTGGCAATATAAGAATTCATAAATAAAACACACTATTTTAAGACCATACTATTTTCTCATGTTATTTTGTGTTATAAAATTAAACCATTGTTTTATCAGAATATGTATTTAATTGAAATAAAATCTATTGTTTAAAGAACTACACTGTGTTTATGAAAAATTTCTGCTTCCAAGTACATATACTTGAATGTGAGCACAGCTCCAGCACTTACTAGGCTGGTATTAAACTCACTAAGTCAAATGTTCTCTGTCTATAAAAGTGAAATAATTTGCCTCATATACATGATAGCTGTGAAAATAAAAAAATGTAAAATAAATGTAAAACACTAAGAATAGTAGTATCACATAGGAAGCATAGTGTTTGCTATTTATTATTCTAATTTTATTTTATTGTTTCAATAGGAGTTATAATCATTGATAACACTAGTTAACAACATGGTTAGTTTACCAAATAGCATTTGCATTTACTTTTGGGACTATTACAAATTGGATTTATAAAAGTCATAATATATAGTTAAAAATGATTTAAAACTAACAAAAACAATGCTGTACATGCAGATGCTACCTGTGTGTTTTGTCTTCAATCTTGAAATCACAGCTGCCTCATGTGAGGTCCAGGTGCATATCCAGCAGTAGGGCTCATGCAAGTCCTCCAGGTACCCTGTCTTTTCCATTTAGACAAATAACTCTTTTTTATTTGACCTCTATGTAGTTCAGGTTTTTTGGTTCTGTAACTCTAAACTTGATTCCTAGTGCAGGAAATATATCCTGAGTCAGACATTGCCTGAATCGATTCCCCCTCTCTCTCAAAGAACACAAATCTAACCACGGGCATTTAACAAAGAGCCTGGGTCAGACTGATTCTACCCCAATTATGTCCTATAAAGTGAGTGCGAACCAGGAATTAAATCACCCACAATATAAAATAATATGGGCAAAAACAAAACAAGATACTTTTAAGATAACAAAATAATTTATTTATTTCCTGTTCTTTAAATGGCACATGATTTGATCATAAAAACATTTTACTAGTTTGCAGGCTGTGTTTATTAAGTCTAGTTTATTGCTTTCAATTTATTTTATATCAATTGAATGTTAAGTATTCAAAACATTCATATTCGTCTATATTTCTTATTACTAAAACTTCTGTAATATACAATAGTAAAATGTACAATTTTTCCTTTTCTTTAAAAATATCTATGAAAACTAGATTGATAAAAATTTAGTATTCTCTTTTAATGATTATCCCAGGTTAAGCTATGAGAATTTCTTAGGCAATAAAACTGTCACTTAGCTTTAGCAGACATATAACCAGGTAAATGGTGAAATGATGATTGAATGTAATTGAATGTAATTCACTCCTGGAAAAAGAGTAAAGTTGCCTCTATTACTCTCAAAATTAACCTCTTTTTTCCCATTTATATATATATACATATATACATATATGTGTATATATAAATGTATATATATGTATATATATGTGTGTGTGTGTGTATATATGTGTATATATGTGTGTGTGTGTGTCTATTCTTTTTACACACACACAAACAAACACACACATGGAGAAGACTAAGTTTTGGGCAGGAAAAACCATACATAATTATTAAATGGGAGGGAATAATTAAAGCAATACATTTTAGCAACAGAGACTATATATCATATTCTTCATATTATAGTTCCATATTCTAAAAATATTTGAAAACTAATATATACTACATAAAATTAAATTTACTGAAAAATATAGGTTCTATAATATCACACATAAGTTACAGAAATGTTATTAACACTGATTGGTATTCTCATACATCATAAGACTTCTGAAAAAGTGATAGTAGGACAACCAAACAGAAATGAACTTAGGAGTTTATAAAAATTAAGCATAACTGGACAATCTACATCATTTTTGAAATATGAGGATGGTGCCAACCATGATTCATAACTTTTGAGAAATATTTCTGGAATACAGATCCATTTACTATATAGTTCATTAATTCAAACAATATTTATTGACTTACTATAGTCCATTATATTAAGGACAAAGTGCTGGACAAGACCAATATGACTGAAATGCTGTGTGAATGAATTTTACATTTTATTTGAAGAAAAAGAATATGCTAACCACATATACATACACATAAAAACATATATTCACATATATATAAATATATGTATACATGAAATATTGATAGTGTTGAGTGATATGAATTAAAATTAAATAAGGTAAGAAAAAATGAAGGGGCATTACGTGCATTCTTAAAATATACTTAAATATTTTAATATACATTAAATACCTTCAAATTGTATCTCTAGAAACAAAAAAAAATTATTAAAATAAAGATGGACTTGACAAGAGGAAAAAGAAGCCTGTTAGGGATTACTTATACATCATTGTATAAGCTATCAATGCAAAGTAAAATGCAAGAATACAAAATATGGCTTTAATAGCTAATAAATGTATGGCTGTTTGGCAAAAGATCCATATTTTCATTGAAATATAGGTTATAGCCTTACAAATCAAGATTCTCTGGCATATAAAATGTTAGGTGAAGTAACATAAAATACACAAATGTATGTGTATATTTAATAAATATAAAATACAATATCATGATTATATAAAGAACATGTAATAGATAAAATTTAACAAAACTAATCAACTTAGAGCTTTATTTTGTTGTCAGCTTTTTAGGAGCCAATATATTAATAGTAATAAATGAACCTTGAAAAGATGTTTAGTTCTTATGTTATAGATATAAATATTTTAATGTTTTAATTGTGCTTTTATTATTTGTTTTGTTTTTCTGTAGAGACAAAATCTTTCCTAGCATTGAATTCTTATAAAAAATGTAACATGTGGGTCACTTTATGAAAGTCATAAAGTAATAATAATAAACATTCTCCTCAATTTTATTTCTGTAGTGCATGCATAAAATAGACTTGCTTTATAATGTAGACCACTTATTTAAATACATATTATGTATATAGTGTCATAGTCATGCCAACAGATTGTTATAGGAAACTAGAGAGTATTAAACATAATATAGGTTTTAGATTTACTTGCTAAAAATGTAACAGTTAAATACATTAAAAAGTAAAAAAATATTCCTTGCATCATCTCTAAGTCTTATTGATAGCTTGTAAATGGATTGAAGAATTGTAACAATACAATTTTAACTTTATCTTATGCATCTGCCTTGGTTAATTATGGTTAGCATGTCATTCTAATAGCACAATAGATAATTAAAAGGAAAAATATACATTTACTATATTTCTGGTTCCTTATTTTCCCATTCCAAGCAACGGGTTTTATATTTTTTATGTTCCAGCCATGTTACTTTTAAATGGAAATAATTGTCAGTTTATGCTTAGTTTGCTACTATTGTTAAATCATGAATTGAGTCTTATGAATTCCTTTTACAGAGTCTCACCAGAAAATAAAATGGTTTCAATTTGATCTGAGGGCCTGAGCAAATCAGAACCAATGTGCTAATAATTGCTAATAATTCCACCTTTTATACAGTGATCTTACATCTCTTACCTTCTTGTTTTTTACAGACTATGTTTGCCCTTAACAGCTGTTAATATTCTGTAGTAGTTCTAAAGATAATGCAATTATATTGCTTTCAAATATATTGTTTGATTCATTGTTAGAAATGAGAGAGATCCTCCTATGATAGAGCGTATTTAAGAAGCTATATTGAAACAAGAATCATCTGAGGTATATACAGCTTTTACTGTAGGCTGACAAATTTGTATATGCTTAAGAAATAAATGATCAAGTCTCAGGTTTACAGTATTTTATTGAAAGCTAAGAATGCTAACATATCTTTGTTTTGGTGGTGACTCAACATATCTTCTCTGGGATATAAACCAAATATTTCTTTAAATAATAATAAACAGTTCTGTGTACCTGTTCAAGAACCTATACTAATAGTCATTTGAAACTTGTAATTAAATTTGACATGGAAAGAGTAAATAATGGTAATACTAAATATAGTCTGAGCTATTAAAGACTCCTACTTACATATCAGATTTTAAATAGCATTACCATCAGATGTAGAGTTGGCTAATAAGTATGTTTTCAGTATGTTTCAACTGGTGGACATAAATATTATATATTGTTTATTTTAAAATATAATGTCGAATACATTTACCAAATACTGCAATTGATTTTTTAGAAAATTAATGACTATGATAATTAAAATGTTTAATTCATTTGTAAATTTATCACTCCTCTTTAACTTACCCAATTATAGAAATAATAAATATGAAGTTAGTGAGCTGCCTGTGTTTTAGACCTTTGTATTAGAGAACTTGTTTAAATACTCCTAATATGTTGATGAGAATTCTCTGTAAGTTAAGGCAAAGAAGAAAATTGAACCCTAGTGAATGTGTATTCTCCTATTATTAACAGAATGCACAGTATCAATAAATGATGTCCTTTAATACAAGTAATTTTTTTACATTTTTCAATATAAGTTGTCATTTGCAATAGCTGAGTCAGAATGAAAAAATAGGCAAAGGTAATATTCCCTACTGATGTAACACAAATATTCAAAATAGATTTAAGTTATCTTAATGATTTCACATAACCATTGAGAATGTCAATATTGTATCCTCTTTTGATATAAGATATCCTCAGAACCCAAGTAAGTACATGGAATGCTCACTGTGCTAAGTTTTATCAACTTCTTAGCTTTGTGAGTTTTTGAGGGTATTTGTCACTCTCTCTCTCTCTGCTATCAGTGTGTTGGCTGTTATTTTTTATTACTGTTAGTGTGGTGTTTCATTATAAACTTCTCTGTACACAATTATTCTACATGGTCTTGAAAACTGGAAGGTTAGGTTTGTTAAAATTAATATGTATATGAGGGCTATCCAGACCTATATATATTAATTTTATATATCCTTACATGAAGTTCAAAGATAGCATGTAAGGCCTAAGTCAAAGAATATATAACTTGGAATACATTCCATAAAGCCTCATATACAGGGCATTGTGTATAAAAATGCTAACATAATCCCTATATACTATAAAATTTGATATGTTCTTACTAAATTAAATTAAAAAATATAAAAAAATTTGGGAGTTCCCTGATGGTGTCGTGGCTTAAGGCTTCGGCGCTGGCGCTGTCGGCGCTGCGGCCTGGGTTCGATTCCCAGTCAGGGAGCTACCCACATACCAAAAAGCAAAAAAAAAAAAAAAAAAAAAATTAAATGCTAATATCTGGGCTTTTACATATCAAAAATATAAAACAAAAGGAGGTTGTTAGCACATTAGGTGGTGAACTTATTATGCATCAAGTTGACAATGCACTGTGGAATTGTATGCCTGAAACCTATGTAATCCTTGCTAACAGATGTCACCCCAATAAGTCTAACAATAAAAATGAATTAAAAAAAAAAAAAAAAAAAAGAACTTCGAAATTCTACTGGCAGGAAAATAGCCTGAGAAAACTACTCAGACATAAACACGTGATACCTTCTATGATAAAGAATGGATAACTCAGAGATCAAAACCTATAGTCCAGAAGGTGGAACAGAAAATCACAGGGTATTATTGCCAAACCTCGAAACCAAATCAAGAAGCTCTGACTAGAGTTTGGTTGGGTGGGTTTCAGAACTGCCTTGGACCAATAACTTTACATTCTTTTTCTGCTTTTTGAATCAAAAGACCTATAGCAATTAATCTATTCCTGCCCAACCATAGTATGTGGGGTTGGTAGAAGTATCTAAGTTTAATTTCATGAATCAAAAGATAGAGACATGTATCCCAAGAGTTAACTTAATGGATTACATACATTTAGGAGTTTCATCTGAACCTGGACCTAACATAGATAATATATTTGAACTTAGAATGGATGAGACTTTTGGAGACCTTGGGATGGGGATGAGTGTGTCTTGCATATGGTAGGAGCATGAAGAATCACTGGGATCTAGATTGCTCACTATGTTAGACACACGGTAAGATGAACCCTAATTAGTCACATTCTTTTATACTTCCCTTCTATTGAGCACAGGCAGACACTTCTTCCAACCAATAGATTATGTGTGATAAAAGGTCAAGGTTTCAAGGGTTTTGGCAGACATAATTAAGATCTGATATGAGTTGTTCTTGACAGTTAATCAAAAGGAAGATTATTATCGGTGAGCCTCAATTAAACAGGAGAAAGCCTTTAAATGAGAGACTGAAGTGAGAAACTCTCCTTCCTGCTGATGCCCAAAAAACAAGTTATCATGGGTTCTACAGCTGCAATTAAATGTATTTTGCCAACAACCAAGAAGACCTTGGAAGCAGATCTTTCCCAGTCGATCCTCTGATGTCTTCCAGCTAATAACTTGATTATAGCCTGTGAGACCCTGAGCAGATGACCCACCTATATTGTGCTGACATCTGACCCATAACAATTGTGAGATAACAATTGATTGTTGTTTTAAACCAGTAAATGCATGCTAATTTGTTAAGTAGCGATAGAAAACTAAGACAGGGACAATATTTTTCCTTTCTTGAGCATTTCTATTTCATTTGTTATAGTTCCATTTTTATGCTGAAATATTCTATCTCTTCTTCATGTTTTAAATTTTTTTCTATTGAAACTTTTAACATGTTAAGCATAGTTAAATTACATATTTGATAGTTCTAACATCTGAATCATGTCTAACTCTGGTTTTGTTGAATCTTTTGTTTTTTCACAGTGTGTTATGTTTGTTATTGGTATTTATATGACTCATAACTGCAGATAAATTACTGAACTTTTTTGCTTTGAAAAGGAAAAAAGTAAAGATGGAAGTAAATAATTTGTATGCTTCAAAATGAGGGTGCTATTTCTAGTTATTGTGTGTTTTGGAGGAGGTTTAGATAATCCCATCAAAATTGACCTAGGTTTAGATTTGATTTTATTTTGGCTTAGCTTAGTTTTAACAATAGATCATTTTTTTTTCTTCTTTAACAATATGATTAAGGAGAAAACTCTCACAGTCATACCAAAAATTCCAACTGGACTCACAGGAATTAAGTCTTTATTTTTAATGGAAAATATCAGTGTCCTGTTCCTAACCGATGGACGTGCATTCATACACACATATGCACACTCAGTGATGCCAGGACACCCTTTTCAGGGGATTCTTGACCAACTATTCTGCCTGTAGAAATGAGGTAAACTGATTCAGAGTACTAAACTAAGAGGCTCTTCCTACATAAGGTATGGGTAGAAGCTTGATTTCTAGGCCCACGCTTATGCCTCCAACCCTAACAGGTATTTGGGACTGAGGTTCGAACCCCCTCCTCAGCTCCACGACAGTTAAATATGAACAGAGTTCTTTGGGGGGGTGGTGGAGAGGAGCAGTCCACTACTACAGAACATTAACTTCAGTGACAAAAGGAGGATGGGGAATAGTTACCTCTATGTCACATTGTTTATGAAATAACCGCATGTTATATACTGTGTCCCGAAGGAGCTCCACTCTCTCAGGAAGTCTACCTGGGACAGCATTGCAGCCTCTTGGTCACACAAGCATAACTTAGCCATACAGCTAATTCCTGGTCAAGGACATTTATACCTGACTTCCTCAAAATCAAGCTTGAAGAAATTTAAAAGGCAACTGAGCCTAAACACAAAAACAAACTTTTGTTTTCTTAAAAAAAAAAAAAAAAATATATATATATATATATATATATATATGTATTTATTTATTTTAGATGTACTCATTCATACTACTTCCAAAGAGGATGGGCATGGCAGCAGGGTTCTTGGGACAGGGGTAGGTGGTTTTGAAATGATGAAAGAAAAGAGGAATAGTTGAAAGCCCTGTGGGGTAAAAAACAAATAAACAATAATAAAAACCTATACATTTTAAAGTGTGAATTATTAATTTAGGTTTTCTAACACAGACGAGGGACGATCTAGCCTTCTGTGAGGGAGGTAGGTGAGAAAAAAACAGCAGAGTGAAGAGGTCTTTGCTTTCCCTTGGCTGCATCCTCCTGGGCGTCCAGCCCTTAAAGTCAAAACACCATTTCTGTAGCCATAAAGTGGTGCTACTTTACACCTTCAATTAGCTAAGTCCCAGAAACTTGAAACAGTTAAGTCGGGTACTACCACCATGCTGCTGTCATACAATTCAATTATTCCTCCAAACGCGACACAAAGAGCAACAGACATGAGCATCAGACAAAGTAACACGAGCCAAGGCTTTAAACACGCAACTCTGGGGAGGCAGACCTGCAAAAGGAGGCCGGTGGGGTGGGGGTGGGGGCGAGGAGGCAGCTAAAAGCAGCGGTGGGCACCCTGCCTACTCTAAGGGCTTTGCTCCCTGGAGCAAGGGATCACCCCTGGATCTGCCAGGCTAACAGTCTCGAACCACCAAACATTTAGGGGCCAAATTGGCAGAGAAGGTTGGGGATGAAACATGGACTCAGACTTGGCAGGAGGAAGTAGAACAGCAGGAGCAGTACTGATTGGGGTCTCCAAGGCAAAGCTAGATTCAAGATCATTTTAAAAAGAATAGATTGTGCAAGGAACCAGTGAGGAACAAAGAATCAAGAGAAGGGGAAACACAGCTTTGGTGCTCTCAACGCCGTGGCCTGGGTTCGATTCCCAGCCAGAGAAACCCCCGAAAAAAAGAAAAGGGGAAACAGTCCCCTAAAGGGACCAGAGAAGAACTACCCTTTACAGCCAAGCAACATAAAACTTTTAGGATCATCCATTTCCCCGATCTCATCAAATGCATACCACAGAGGCAGGCGGGCACGCTCTACCTGCCACCCTCCAGCAAAGATGGCTTTGTGGGGTGAAGGGCGTGCAAGGTCAAGAATGATGGAGGGGAGAGACCACACAGAACTGGTTATATCCAGATATGGCTAACACAACAAAAAAAATAATACAGAGGAAGTAAAATTTATCAGCCCACCCTCATGGGTTAGAAGAGACAGACTAGAAGTCAGACAAAAAAGTTGAGAACCATATGATTTCACTCCTGTGGGATATAAAATTTAAGACAACAAATGAACAAGCAGAAACTCAGAGACACAGACAACAGTTTAGTGTTTACCGGAGGGTAGAAGGGGCTGGGGAGGAAGAAGAGGGTAAAAGAGGTCAAGTATACTCCTATAGTGACGAATGAAAATTTTGACTTTGTGGGGAGCTCCCTGGTGGTGTAGTGGCTAGGCTTTGGCACTGTCAACACTGGGGCCTGGGTTCGATTCCCAGTCAGGGAACTACCCACATAAACAAACAAACAAAAAGAAATTTGACTTTGTGGTAAACACACAATACAATATATAGATGATGTATTATAGAATTGTTCACTTGAAACCTGTACAATTTTACTAACCAATGTCACCTTAATAAATTTAATTGAAAAAATTTAATTAAAAAATTAAACAGGTGACTAACCAGATTTCTGCTTTTAAAGATATATTTGGAATAGCAGATCCATGAAGTGTTACCATATGCATAGAGCAATGGAAACTGCCTACTGACACTCCTTTTTATTTTCAACTGCTTGATATTATCATTTAACTTAATGAATTAGACATTGGAAAATTCTACCTTTATATAATATGATTTCCAACTTTAAAAAAATTACTTTCAAATTTGTCTTTTACATGCAACAGGAGTAGGTACATTGTGAATAAAATGGTCTATCTCTCTAGGGTTAGGTGGAAATTCTCCTTGAGTCTCCCAGAGTTTCTTTGATGTACACATTAGGCCAGATAGAGCACTGAATAATTTGTTAACATTTTCTATATATAGAGTTGAGAAATACATCATCTTAGTTTCAGAAAGGACAAAAATAAGTGCTATTCAAACAATATACTATCAATTGATTAATTGATAGTTATAGGCTATTTAATATTCTAGAAAATAAGATCATTGAATGTTATTTGAATAAATATTCATAAATATATTTTTATAATTTATATTATTCTTCCATTTAAATAGTAAAGCAATAAATATATCCAATGTTTTCTTTTTTATGCTGAATAAGAAAAATCATTATGTTATCATTTAAATTTCAATTCAAACCTCAACAAAATGATTCTAAAGGTTTTATGCATATTTTAAATGAACCAAGCTGTATCTAGTAACCATTCTTAAAGACAATTAAAATGTAATAAACTGAAATGATTAACTATTATCTACTGCAATCTAAATTTTAGAAAAATAATCCTTTGATAGCACTGTTTGAATCTATACTTAAATATTTAATCAGCAAAAGACTAGACTATTTTTAATACTTAGACTAAATGGAATTTTATCATGAATAATTGTGGTTTACTTCATTCTAATATGTAACCTCTAGGGTTTTACATTTTTATTTAATTTTGATAAATGATCTGAAAAATAATGTTAGAATATATTTTAATATTGAAATTCAATAAAATGTTTCTTTAAAATAACATTTTAACATAAAGAGCTCTGGTATTTAAGTATTTGAGATTTATTTAAAAATAGAAATAAGTAAAACATACAAATATTCAAGAATAGGTAAGATAGAAACGTGGGCCAAATAGCATCTGGCAAATAAATGGGAAAAAATGTTCTTATGTATCAATTAAATGCTCTCACTTAAAGTATATAAAGCTAAAAGTTTTCAAGCATTTAAAAGAGTTGATGGTTAAATTTTCAAGATATAGTAACTGAAATCCAGAAGATGCCCAATTGACATAATCTGATATCTTAAAATGCAATAAAACAACTGCAACTAAAATTACTGCCACCACCACAAAACTTTCTGGTAGTCTGGGGTGTTCAGTATATTTTCTGGTCTTTGAAGTGCCTTCCTGTTTCCTTATTCTCTACACTGAGAGGCACGGAGTTTCCTGGCTACATTCTCAATGTATTTATCCTAGACAACTGTCTCGTATTCATTGGTTGATCCATTGTGTCTTGATTATACATACTACGTCTTTCATGCCCTGCTTCTCTCTGTGTGTATTTTAAAATTTCCCAATTTTAATTTAAAATTGTATACATATGTATATATGCATAATCTAGATAAACAAAAATTGTTTGGGGTTGTTATTCCTTTTCAAATACCTAAAAGGAGTTCTGAGACCAAGCTTGAGAATAGGCATGCTGCTGCATATGTCTTACTTGTGAGTGTTACAAAATTTATAAGTTGTGTTTTATTCTCTACATCAGTTTAGGTGTCAGGAATGATATATGTAGTAATTTGTAGAGTAGTAGACCAAACATTGATGAGCTGACAGGTGTTAGATATATGCTGTCCTTTTAAAGATGCTGTATTGCATCTGATTAAATTCACATTTCTGCTTTAGCAAGCTATCTGTCTGTACATACAGGATGAAAAAAAATTTATAATGAGAATCTAAGTCTGTGTACCCTGAGGGTGTCATTGAAGAGCTGGAGTAAGATTGGTTTTAAAAAATAATTCATAAAAAATCTGAGCCAGATGAGAAGGAGTAGGGGAATGGGTGAAAAAGGGAAAAGGATTAAGATGTACAAATTGTGAGATATCAAAACAGTCACGGGGATGAAAAGTACAGCACAGGGAATATAGATAGTCAATAATATTATAAGTATGTATGGAGTCAGATGGGTACTGGACTTACTGGGTGATGACTGTGTAAGTTATATAAATGTATAAACACTGTGTGGTACACTTGAAACTAATGTAATATTGCATGAGTACTGTAAAAAAAATTAAGTACATTTTCCAAGTATCAGAGCAAAAGAATAAAAAGGTAAAAAAAAATTATATATATATATATAATATATATATTATATATATTATATATATTATATATATTATATATATTATATATATATTATATATATAATATATATAATATATATATTATATATATATCATTAGCACCTTAGTTACAAAGGTTAATGGTGGGATATGCAAATTGGAACATAGTATTTACTCTTTTTCATGCTTCCAATCAAAATCACCGGTATATTATTTATTGCAAAAATTCTCTGTGAATAAGGGAGAATCTGGGAGGTACTCAAAGCAACTTCACTTTATTATGAACAGACGCCCTCCCAGGGCACCTGCAATCGGTACTGTCAGCACGGAAACGCCTCTCCCTCTCCGGGCAGGAGGGGCAAACTATTTATTGAAGTAAATAAAATACTTTTATCTCCCATAGCCTAGGTGTCAGGAGCTTTTCCTCATACCCGTGTACAGTTTATTGTGCTGAGAACTCCCTCACATCTTATACTTGAGCTCGGAATTGTAATCTGCTCACTAGTATCTCTCAGAGGGACACATTCGATCTTACAGTTATTTAGTGTGAGTTGGTCATGGATGGTCAGACACAACACAAATTATGAAGTTAAGATTATGAATTTAGTATATAAACAATGAATACATTTTAAAAACTTTTTTAGTTTTGCCCCGTCAGTTATGTATAAATTCCTTAGTGACCGATTATAATCAATATATTTCTTTTCTATTATATGATGTTATTAGTTTTTACTGATTTTCAAAGACTTAAGCTTTATTTTGTTATGGATTTATTTACTTTTATGGATTCGTGGGTTTTCGGAAGTTTTGTTTTAAAAGTTGGCAAGGTTATGACACCTTACTGAGTTGTTCGTACTGTGTTGTCAGTGTAAGCTCACAGTGCAAAGTTTGTGAACTTAATGATCAGATTTGGGGCACAACGGCAGCTCTGCTGGCCGTTTCAGGAAAAAGAGTTCCAAAATGGCTTAGAAGGGTGGACTGGGCACCGGCATCAGTGCACAGCTTCCCAAGGGGAGTGCTTTGAAGTGATCCTAGTGATACTCGGCAGTGAGGTATGTAGCACTTTTTCTAGGATGAGTTCGCAGAATTTATTGTGCAACCTTGGATAAGCATTTTCTCATTTTTCCCTTACCAACTACAATAAAGTACGTTTATAGTAGGTAACTTTATATCTCAGTATTTAAGTTATAGAGTAGTGAGATTCAGGAAGAAAAATAATGAACATCAACTAAAGATGAAAAAGAGCTTTAGTACCTTTTTAAGGGGAAAGATTACGCTTTTTCAGTTGCATGTGGGACCGTCGTACCAGGTCTGGTGGAATATGACTCCATTACGTTTGGGAAATACAGATGGTTCTAGAAGTCCTATTTGCATGCTGGGTTCATGCGTTATGCTTTGGTGGCTATTTTATACATCCATGTGGCTCTGCTAAATTACATTCCCTAAAATTTCCTCCCTGACATATTCCTGTTGAGGTTGGCCACAAGAGCTACTCGGTGTGCGATTTGGAAGGGGAGCGCGAAGCAGCATCCACGTTGCTTTCATAATCGGAGGCCTGGGAAGAAGCACAGGTGCTGTGTCGGCTCAGCATCTCGGTACTTAGCTGCTGGCTCGCTTCACTGGCACAGGGCAGCGGCGTGCCAAAAGCTCTTCCACCGTCCCTAACTCTTGAGCTAGATGCATATTTAGGCCCATAATAAAGTTTGCCAACTTCTTCTGCAGGACACCAACATCATCAAATTTGGAGGTGGTGAGAGACTAACACATTTAGTTTCCAGTTTATTGGCAAATTGTTGCAATTTGTACTTAACTTGCTCCACTTTACATCCATTTTCCCTTCATGACTGCCTGCTCTTCATACTTCAAGGTACAACATCAAATGAAAATATACAAGACTTACAGAATCTTTTCACCCACGGCCCACAGTTACATGCAGTCAAATTTCTGCAACACTACATATAAACATTCTGCTTCTCTGATAGAATCCTGACTGACACACAGGCCTACCAAGTATTAAACTTTAACATAAAACTTTTATACCTTAAATAGTAATTTGCTGGAATATGAATAGGTATTGAAACATAATAGAAAACTGAGATATGGACCTATTTTTAATGGAACTTTAACATGGGCTAAAAGTGGCATCTCTAATTAAAGGAAAAAGGATGAACTAAAAATATATGATGCTGAGATAACCAGACAGCTGCTTTGGAAAGCTGATAAAATTGGATCCATATTTATGCTGAACATAGGGCTAAATCCAAAATGGATTAGAAATCTAAATTCTAAAAAGGGAATTACACAAATACTGAAAAAGCCACACATATAAGCACTCACGAGGTGATTTCTATCATAATATCCCAGGATAGAAAAAAGACTTCCTAATTCTGCACTAAAAAATACAAAATCTATGAAGGACTATATAGATTTAACTATTATCAACTATGTATTCTCTTTGTGAACATGAACAATTACAATTCCCATATGTAAATATCAATATAATGATGACTAATATACATAATGTTATACACACGACATGCACTATTGCATGTTAAATATATATGGGCATAAGGCATGCCCAGAGAAAGAACCAAAAGTTATATTATTATTATTATTGGTAGTAGTATCAACAGCGTAGTTAGCATTAGCAGGGATACAAGTTCCAGTAATAAAAGGGGTGCCAAAAACATGTATACACATTTTAAGAGCTGTAATCTATTTATTACTTTTCAAAGTTGAATTGAATTATGGTAGCAATGTGCAGTATGACAATGACTCAGAAGATGGCCATTAGTCAAATGAATGCTAATGTCACCATGAAACAGGCAGGACAGTCAAAGAAAATGGCAGAAGCATGATTGTCGTTGGAGGAGTACAAGACCATTTTGAAGTGATACTTGAAATTTGAGAACAGTGTTTGAGTTTCCCCTACATTCTCCTAACTGAACACCCCTTGACTTCTACCGATGAGGGATCTTAAAGGACTTAGTGTACCATAGAAAACCAGTTACACTGGTGGTACTTAGGGAAGAAATTGAAATGGCATGTACAGAGATGCAAGTGGGCAATTTGGTCAATGTTGAGCAAGCAGTAGTTGACCATAATTAAAAGTGTCTAAATGCTGATGGTAACCATTTTGAGCACCTCTAGCAATTACAGAAGTCAAATGTGACTTGTGTTTATCTTTTGTTATCAGTATATATTGAGTGTTACATATTAATACAGTTCTTTTCCTTTCTTAAAATGTGTATAAAAATTTTAACCTATGTAATCCTTGCTAACAGATGCCACCCCAATAAGTCTAACAATAAAAATGAATTAAAAAAATTTTTTTGGCACCCCTGTAGATTATAGTGTTGGAAATTTCAGACAATTTTCTCCTAAGGAGAATAAAAGACTGAAACTAGGAATATGTGCATACAAAAATATCACTGTGAAATACATGAACATTTCTGAGTTAAAATACAACTGCTGTCTAATTAGTCTGAATGACCGGTCAAATAAAACTCAAAAAATTTAAAAGAAACTGATAACATTTTGAAAGACACATTGAGTAGTTTTTTATGAAAGTGGTTCATTAAAGTCACTCTTAATGGAAGATTCAAAATTTTTAAAACATTATTAAAATTCTCTAATAATAGCTCAGTCACTAATTAAAACACAAGAGATATAAAAATCATTTTTTTGTATTTAACTCTTTCTAAAAAAAGCCAAACATTATTTTCCTCTTCTAATTATAAGTTTCATACATACATAACAAAGCAAGTTAACATGCCTTACTGCTTTTCTTTCTAGCCTAATGATATGCTTACAAATTTGAAATCATTGTACTTCCCTCAACAATCTTTAATGAAAACAGATTGTTTCTAATCTCACGTGAAGCTGTCTTCCATGTCATAAAATTGTGTCAAAGACTGATACATGAGACCACGTGATTAAAGATGCTTATACAGCTATGTTTATTTCTCCTAAGCATACCTATTATTATAAGAAAAAAATAAACATGCTTTATTTGATAAAATAATTTACAAATTAGGTAAAATTTAGTTAAGAGCAATAAAGAAATATGGAAAAAGGCACTTGAATTAAAATCTGGGTGAAAATCAAAGTCTGATTCGACTCTGAATCAAAGTCAGGGTAAACAAACCTCCTGATGTTGTAAGGTATAGGACTGCATTTGTGGTCATTTTAGTTTAGCTAAAAAGTGTTTTACTTGAATTTTTATGATTCACATTCTTTTTAAAAGGAAGGTATGCGATTTACTATGGTATGCACCATTATCAGTGTTTATTCTTAGGGGATATAACTTCTATCAAACATTTCTGTGCAGCATAGAAAACTAATATAAGAATGGTAGGTTCAGGGCTTTGTTGGTCCAGGATGGATTTGAATTCCTGTACTGGGACACTTTTCTTTTTATGTCTCCTCCCTTTTAAAAAATAGAATAAGCCTTTTCTGTGGGGAATGTACAGGCAGCTTGGCACCAGGTTGTCTAGAATTGGTGTGCAGCTATTTGTACCTGGGGACCCTGAGAACCATTAGGAGCTAAACTTTTCCCTGACAGAGGAAGAATTTCTTCATTCTGGTAGGTAATTGAGATTAGGTACAGTCTTCTCTCTTGATGGAGAAAATAAATGCCAAATAGATCATTGTCCAGGAAAATCTGGGTGAGTGTTCAAGTGATTTTCAGATAATCTACTACCTACATCTCTCTCCCCCATTGTGTATTGCAATCACTTGTGACCCACACATTGTGGCCTTCACGAGAGAGCAATTAGTTCTCTTATGCAAGTCCCATTCTTCCAACACTCCTGAGATATTTATATTCACAGAAAAGCAGTGGTTCTTCCAAAGCAAGGACTCACTAATGGTGGTGGACTGCTGCACGCAACAGCCTATGCAGAGGGGGTATGCATAGTCTTTCGAACAAAGGTCTATCGTTACTATGACTACACAATAGAAGATTGGATATTACTTAATACTGCTCCTACAACTATGGATGTAATGTTTTTCTCTTCCTAAATCACTGTTTGCACACTGGTAGAAAGATACCATTAACTTTCATCTCCAAGATGTCACTACTTTATCTTATGGTGAATATCTCAGTTGTTACCCCTCAAAAACAAGAATATTAACATTTAAGTAAAATAGAGTTTGAGCTCAGTAGCAGTTCAGAAAACAAAAAGTTAGAAATGTAATTATATTGATTATGAATTAAATAGCCAGTTGGAGAAGAAAGTCATTAATGCATCTTATGACTTATTTTCAAATTTAAAAACATGCCTATTATATTGTAATCCAATATGACATTTTTATTTTTTCATAGTTAATTTATATATTTGATGAATGTTTTATGAATGACAAGAACTGTTCAGTTAAAATGTTATATTTAATGTATCTCTGAATATTTTAGAGTCCTTAAAATATTCTTATTTTATTGTATGTTTCCAAATGCACAGCTCATTTCCCATACAATTTGATTTGTATTTTCTATCCCATGATAATCAGAAGCTATATGAATTAAGATTTATATATAATTGCCTAAAGTAAGAAAATAGGAGACTTTCTTAATTTGTAACATCTACACATCTCCAGATGTTTTATGTCAGATAAAAATCATATAATATCTTGCTAAAATATAGCACAACCATGTTATTTTAATCCCTTCTTCTGAAAATATTTTCTCCAGTGTCAAAAATATATTTTCAAAGCAGAAAACTAAAACATCTATGTGCCATCATTTTAATTCACAAAACTTTAACTAAAAATATTAAGTCACCTCTTTTATTTATATAAATTTAAAACAAATATAATTAAATTAACATAATAAATATAGTCTATACATGCTACTTCAACAGAAATTATTTTATATTTTGTCTATAATTTAAATTTTATTTTATATTAATTTATAGATTTTAATTTTTTCTAGTGTTTTCCCAATACATCCTAGATTCTTTTTCATATTTTTTATCATATCTAATATATGACTACTTAAGTATTTATTTTTGTTGGCCTATTATAGGACACATAAAGAATCTATATTATATTATTTCCTCTAAGATAAAGATGTATAGATTTCATGAAAACAGTAGTTATGCAACTATAATTTTAAGAAAATACAAAAAATGATGGTATATTGGTGAAAATAGTATTTCCCTAGGTCATGCTAACATGAGTTATTGATTACCTAATAGGTACAGAATTGGCAGTTTTTGAGGACAGTCTTTTCATACTTGTCCTGAATCCAGGAGTGCCATTTTTATTGTCTTTCCCTCTGGTTCTCCTTATTTAACTGGCTGGCTCACATTTTAGCTTATTGTTCATATGCAGCTACCATTTAATTGCTTGCAACCAAAATTTTCACTGATTTTGAGAAGATCCTTAGGTAGAAACTACTCTACACTCTGTCCGAAATAAAGTCAGGTTGCTTGTGAGAGCTTCATGACCTCTCTGATGTGATGACCAGCCTTTCCTTATTGGAAACATCTCTGAGCCACAACCCCAGAGCTAGATGCAATGACAGGAGAGCACTTCTCTCAGCATGACATCCCTGCTTTGTGAGCAATGAGCTGGTCAGGAGCAGTGGTCTCTGTTCAAGGCTTACTTAGCTGAATGTGGAACCTATACCCCACAAGGGAGCTAAAGAAATGGTGATTTGGAGCTAAATATAAGGTGATGGAAAGAGAAGTCACATTAGGTGGTGAACTTATTATACATCAAGTTGACAATGCACTGTAGAATTGTATGCCTGAAACCTATGTAATCCTTGCTAACAGATGTCACCCCAATAAGTCTAACAATAAAAATGAATTAAAAAAAAAAAGAAATGGTGATTTGGGTCCCAGATTCTTGGCCTGCTATGTCTGGTGTAGATTTCCATTCTGCGAGTTGGGGGCTGGATGGAAGAAAGAAGTCCCTGAACCCTCAGCTGCTCTTGCCTGTAATTTAACATGGAGTTGAAGAGATTAGACATGCTGGTGTCCTGTCTCTCTTGGGCAGGTATTGTTGCCCTTTACTGCTTTCCTTCTTCAGAAAGAGTAAGTGTCTTCTTGGTCACTCACTGAGAATGTAGCTTCCATCACACTGTGTGGAGGGGAGAGGTCATGACTTTCAGTTTTACTAGGTTCAGTAGACTTTAACATATGCTTCTACATATCTTGTATGCTCTTAGGTCAATTAACAGACTTAAAGAGGTTGTTTGGTCAGGACTTCCTGTACTATGTTGATCAGTAGTGATGAGACTGGGCACCCTTGTCTTGTTCCTAATCTTAGAAGGAAAAATTTTAGCTTTTCACCATTGACTATGATGTTAGCTGTGAACTTGCCATATATGTTTTATCAAGTTAAGGTAAATTCCTTCTACACCCACTTTAATAAAAGTTTTTATCATAAATGAATGTTGAATTTTGTCAAATATTTTTTCTGCATCTATTGAGATAATTATATAATTTTGATCCTTTGTTTTGTTGATGTGATAGATCACATTGTTTTGTGTATATTGAACCAAACTTGCATCCCTGGTATAAATCCTACTTGATCATGGTGTATAATCCTTTTAACATACTGTTAAATTCAGTTTACTAACATTTTGTTGAGATGAACAATATCTTTGTTTATCAAGGATATTGGCCTGTAATTCTCTTTCTTTGTAGTGTTTTTGTCTGGTTTTGATATCAAGGTAATGTTGATCTTGTAGAATGAGTTTGGAAGTGTTCTTTCCTCCTCAATTTTTTGGAACAATTTGAGAAAGATTGGTACTAAGTCTTATTTAAACATTTGGTAGAATTCACTTGTTAAGTTGTTTGGTCTTGAACTTTTGTTTGTTGTGAAACTTTTGATTACTGTTCCAATTCTTTATTGCTAGAAATTGGTCTGTTCAGATTCTCTGTTTCTGATTTAGTCTTGGAAGTTTGTTTCTAAAAATTTATCCATTTTTTTCTAGATTGTTGAAGTCTTAGCCACAGCAATTGGGGAAAAAAAGACATCCAAATGAGAATAAAATAACTAAAACTCTTACTATTTGCCAATGACACACTGTATAAACCCCTTAAACATCCAACAAAAATTAATAGAATAGTAAAATAATACAACAGATCAGTAGAATACAATATTAAGTCACAGAAACCTGTTGTGTTCCTATACACTAATAACAAATAATCAGAAGAAGAAATAAATGAAATAATTCCACTTACAATTACATCAACAAGAACCAAATACCAAAGAGTAAACTTAACCAAAGAGGTGATTTTTTACTCTAAAAATGGTAAGACCTGAAATAAAAAATTAAAGAGGACACAAATAAATGGAAGGATATACTGTGTTCATGGATTAGAAAAATAAATATTGTTAAAATGACGATACTACTCAAAGTCATTTATAGATTCAATGAAATTTCTATCAAAATACCAATATCATTTTTCTCATAACTAGAACAAATAATCCTAAAATTTATATGAAATCACAAAGACCCCAATAGACAAGTAATCTTGAGAAAGAAGAACAAATTTGCAAGTATCATGCTGCCTAATCTCAAACTATACTACAAATCTATAATAATCAAAATAATATGGTACTGGCACAAAAACAAACACATATATAAATGGAATAGAATAGAGGGCCCAGAAATAACTCCTTATTTATGGACAACTAATCTAGGACAAAGTAGATAAAAATATACACTGGAATCATGGCAGTCTTTTCAACAGTGCTGTCAGAAAAATGGGACAGATATGTACACAATAAGAAACATAAGAAAAGAAACTGGACCACTCTCTTACACACTATGAAAAATTAACTCAGACAGGGTTAAAGTTTTAAATATAAGGACTGAAACTATAAAATTTCTAGAAGAAAATATGGGAAGTCAACTATTTGATATAAGTCTGAGTAATATCTTTTTGGATATATCCCCTTAAGCAAAGGAAACAAAAGCAAAAATAAATAAGACTACATCAAACTAAAAAGCTTCTGCACAGCAAAAAACCAAAACAAAACAAAAACACTTTAACAAAACAAAACAGAAACCTACTAAATGGGAGAACATATTTGCAAATGGTATATCTGATAAGGGGTTTATCATATAAGTCAACAACAAAAATAAATAAACAAACAATATACTTGAAAAATGGGCAGAGGGCATGAAAAGACATTTCTTCAGAGAGGACATACAGGTGTCCAATAGACATATGAAAATTGTTAATTTGTTAATTGCTCAACATTGTTAATCATCAGGGAAATACAAATGAAAACCACAATGAAACATTACCTCAAAACAGTCAGAGTGGCTATTATAAGAAAACCAACAAATACCATGTGTTGTGCAGGATGTTGAGTAAAGGGAACCCTTGTGCACTATAGATGGCACTGCAAATTGGTGACTCCCCTATGGAAAACTGTATGGAGATTTCTCAAAAAACTAGAAAACATTATATGACCCAGCAATTCCACTTCTGAGTTTTTATCCAAAAAACAGAACAAAACAAAACACTAATTCAGAAAGATATATGCACCCCATGCTCATTGCAACATTATTTACAATAACCAAGATGTGGAAGTTAACTAGTTTTCCACTGATAAGTGAATGGATAAAAATGTAATTTATTAAGTTTCCGAACTTGCCACTGTGCACTTACATTGGCAGCAGTGTGCAAGCAGCTTGGTACGGTTTTATAACCTTGGTATGTCTGTGTCTCACAGCTGTGTTTCTGTTGATGTGTGGCAGTGCCTTACTGAGTGGGGTTCATTATTGTTATTGTGTTTTGGTGTGCCATTGTGAGAATGCCAGAGCTTGAATGAGAGCAATGAACAAACATGAAATTTCTTGTTAAACTTGGCAAAAGTGGAAGTGAAATCAGGGACATGTTAGTTCAAGTTTCTGGAGATAATGTCATGAAGAAAATGACAGTGTACAAATGAATTAAACATTTTTCTGAGGGAGGAGGAAGTATCACTGAGGAAGAGAGGACAGGACAATGAGTAATGAGCAGAACAGACAAAAAAATTGCAAAAACTTATTGAATTATGTGTCAAAATCATTAGCTGACTGTGAGAAGCATAGCAGACCAAGTAAACATTGATAGAAAAACAGTTAGGAAAATCTTAGCTGAAAATCTTGGCATGAGAAAAGTGTGTGCAAAAATGGTCCCTAAGGAGCTCACTGATGAACAAAAACAAAGCAGAGTTGAAGTTTACCAAGACGTTATGAGACACAAGATGATGTTTGGGGCCACAAAATACCGGTGTACCAATATGACCTTGAAACAAAGCATCAAATTGGACAATGGAAGTCGGGCAACTCTCCACGACCAATTCATATTCAGCAATGAGGTGTGTAGCACTTTTTCTAGGATGAGTTCGCAAACTTAATTGTTATACTACACACACACACACACACACACACACACACACACTATGGAATATTACACAGCAATAAAAAGAAGGAAAATTTGCCATTTGCAACAACATGAATGATCTAGTAAGTATTATGCTACATGAACTAAATCAGATAAAGAAGAAAATACCATATGGTTTCAATAATATGTGAAGTCTAGAAACAAAGCAAATAAACAAACAAACAAAAATTGACTCATAGAAATACAGGTGAAAGGGATGGTCACAAGGAGGAAGGAGATGGGAGGATGGGTGAAAAGAGGAAGAGAAATATAGTCAATTACACTATGAAACCTTTACAGGGTGACAGATGATTACTGGAATTAGTGGGGTGATCACAATGTAAGGTATAAAAATGCCAAATCACTATATTGTACACCTGAAAATAATATAACCAATATAAGATTGTATACCAAGTATAATTACATAAAACCAGATTTTAAAAAGCTTGTTTGTTTGCTCATTTTTCTAATTATTACCAGTTATGGCAGTTTCACTGGGATGAGGGTTCCCAGAGTTCCTCACTCCAATCCACAATTCCAGAGATCATCTGGCCTAAAGATTTTTTTGAAAACATGTTTTAAGGAAGCTTCAGAACTGAGGTTAAATAAAAATGAGTGTAAGCACATACTACCCAAATTAAAGAGCAAAAGTAAAGTTTCAAATGAGATCGTAAATACAGGGTACATTTAAGAAACAGCAGACAGTCCAGTTTTGTATAATAGTAACATTAGTTACGTAGGAAAAAGAAGAGAACGAGAGGGCTGTTGGACTACAGTTTCTGCTGAGCAGTATAGAGAGATGCATACTTGGTCGTTTAGACAATATCATACTATTAATCATTGTAATATAGTAGATTAACATTTTTATCAGGCAAGATATTGATAGCTCCTATAGAAAACAGAAGAATGGATACTTGAATTCTGTGAATCACTTAGAGAAATCACCTTATTGAAAACAGGTTGAGAATTTCACTGTTATTTTAAAGTTTGAAATGAAGAAACTTAAAACTCAAAGAAAGCTCATCTTTATGATGTGAATTAAATTCCCTAGTGAACAATATAATATTCTTTTTAAAATTTTTTTCTAATTCACAGGTCTCATTCAACATGCACGTGTGTAGGGTGTGCATGTGTGGTAGGGGGTCACCTGGGCAGAAGTACCACTGTGAGTATTAATTTAATCCAAGACTAGAAAAACCCATTTCTGCACACTCCATAATCTATTCAAATTAGTGCCTTCCAGTTATCATTAGGAAAGCCTCTAATAAATTAAAGTCAAATCGACCTACAAGGGTGGATGTCTGCTTTGACCACAGCCTCAGAGTATGTGAACTGCTACTGAATAAGAAACTGCTAAGGGTACATGGCCAGTCTTCAGAAAATTACAGCAGGATGAAACATTCCCATGAACACTTTTTTTCATAGAAAAACATCATTAACAGTTAGATACACCTAAATATATGCAGCATATAGTTGAAATTTAACACTATGGTTGAGAGGGATGAAAATGTTCTAAAACATAATTATTTATTCTCTTCGTATCCTTTTTGACTTGGCCCTCTTGTCTAAGTAGTGATGCCATTTCTACTGACAAACATTTAACGACTTCATGGGGGAGCATAGGAAAAAAGAACAAATAAAATGCCAGACTGTTTGCTGTGCTGTCACTGTTGTCTTTCCTTAACGTACTTGTTGACAGCTGAAATTGAAATCGTGCTGAGTATCCTCAGCACCTGATGTTCCCGAGATACTGTATGTCAGAGGCAGAGATTCTGTGACAGGTTAGAAGATCATGGCAAGGGAAATAGAAGGGTACAGAAACATCTGAGTCCAGAGCCACTTGACTATTGGCAGGGAAATTGAGAAAATCGTGTTTAGGATTACTTCTCTCTCTTCTGTTGTACACGAAGTCTAAGAATCTCTCCAAATGACTGTTATATGTAGGAGCACTTTCAAAGCATGAGAGAATTTAGATTTCTAATATGGTAAGGAAATGCTGAGGATCATTGCAGTAAACTGATTGCAAAAAGATAAACAGCCATAGGGAGATCTTTGTAGAATATGAGAGATTGTAGATGTATGAAGACATGGACTAGATAGATATACAAGGGCTGTCCAAAAAGTATCCAGCTTTTGAAATAAAGACATTTATGGCAGGATTCTTTTCTGGACAGCCCTCTTATGAACTTTTCATTGATGTTTACTCAGACTGCACATTAATTCATGTAATATTTTTGTTTATTTAAAAAACAAATGATAATTTCTGGAACATTTTTGTGGTAACTTTCTTGAATTTTGATTAAAGACATCTAAGAAAATAAAATCCACTTAGTAAGAGTAGTGAAGTCTGATTATATGCTCATTGGGGAGATGGAAAGTCTTGAACAGCAATAGAAAAACTCATTAGCAGATATGCTTTATCAGACCTTGACTGACACAAGGTGGCACAGACTATGAACATATCTTTAAACAAACTGATAGAGTAAATACAGGCAAAGGCAGAATTGGAAAGAATGTGACAGAAGCTCAAATCAAAAGTATACAATTGATTATATGTTCCTGAACATTTTTAAGCCTAAAAATGAAAAATCTTTTAGTCAGGGAAAAGAATAATTACCTTAATTAAGATCACTGACAATTGTAAAATTGGAAATATTCTTCAATACTCAAAATTTATCTATCCAGATTTAATATATTTCTGATGATTCTTTATATGTCCATATTTTGTTTATATGTATATTCTTATTGCAAAGGTTTTTAAGGACAGATTGAAATTTTATTAGCAAAAATTGCTTTTTGCCCCTATTTTAAAACATAAAAAGTGAACATATCTAATGCCTAAATCTTCTACCATTTATATATGTAGTTAAAATTCTCTAGACTCTATTTTAATTTAAATTCACATAAGGTTTCATCCAACATTCACTTTTATTGCTAATACAAACACATTTTAGAATACCTTTTTGATAGAATGTTAACTGTTAAAAAAAGAAAGATTCATACTTCACCTTAGATATTATAAGACACACAGTCAAGTATGTAATGTAATTATTATACACATATGAGTAAATGTTCATAATAAAAGTGATTTTTATTTTTTAAGGTTACCTTTTCTAATGTGTGCTAAGTAAACCAATATAAAAATTATATCATAAAAATAAATATTTTCATATAGAATAATACTAAAAATAAAACAATTAAAATTAAACACAAATTAGAAATTTTGAGGTCTCTTACTTTAAAAATTAATCTATTTGCACTGGATACAGTAAAAGTTCCAAGTTCTTAGGTTCTTACCCTGCATCAATCATTTTGTTAACTTCTTAGAGACTCCTAATCTTACTCTTTACCACTATTCCTACCATTTATCATGCTTTATAATCCTATAATCTGGCATAGGCAAATTTCGGTCAAGAGGAAAAATTTAACCAACTAGTTGTTTTTTACATCGCCCTTAAGCTAAGAATTATGGTTTTATATTTTGTAACAGTTTAAATAAGAAAAAAATACTATATATGGCCCACAAAATATTATCTAGTCCTTGACCAAAACCTTTTTCAACCCTTAATTTAAACAACTCTGCCACTTGGTTTTCTGTCTCAATAGGAAAAATTAAGGATAGCATTCCTGAATTTTCTCAGTACACACCCTGTATTCTCAAATTTCTTCAGGTACTATATTATGTATGTTTTTTCACTTTTAGGGTATTTTTAAAACATGCATAATGTATAATGACTATATATATGCATCTATGACATGTATAATCTATATTGACAGTAGATATATTTTTTCTTAAATACAGTGGTCACTCAGCTTCTAGACCTGTAAATTTTGTAATGTGAAAACAAATATGTAATTTTTGATTAGTGTTTCTGAACAATTTGATATGCTTACTTGTATAGGAATATCTACTGATCAAACTTAGAAAAATTGATAATAATAGTCAACATTTATTTGCAGACCATTGTACTGTAAACATTGTGCCAAGTTCTTTGTAAACACTACCTCTAATCCTCAAACAATGAAAGTTTAACATTATTTGCCTTATTATGTAATGGATATTCAAATTCATGCAATTAATAGATTGAATACTCAGAACTTTAGTCCCCGAAAAGCCATATACTTTCTTCCCACTCTCTCAATTTAATTGAGACATAACTGACATATAACATAATGTAAATTTAAGGTGTAAAATGTGTTGATCTGATCCACATATATTACAATATGATTACCACTATATCATTAGTTAACATCTCCATCATGTCACATAATTACCATTTATTTTTTGTAAAAATTTAACATTTACTTCTCTGCATCTTTTAAGACTATAACACAGTATTGCTAATGATGAGCACCATAAGGTTCTCTAACTCCAAGTTCGTACTTTGAGCACCAATCTCCCCATTTCCCCCAGCCCCCTGCTCCTGACAACCACAATTCTACTCTTTCTTTCTATGAGTTGGGCTTTTTTTCCTCTAAGATTTCACATATAAGTGAGATCGTACTGTAATTTCTTTCTCTGACATATTTTATTTAGCACAATGCCCTCAAAGTCCATCCACATTATTGCAAATGTCAGAATTTCCTTCTTTCTCATGGCTAAATAGTATTTCATTGTGTGTGTGTGTGTGTGTGTGTGTGTGTGTGTGTGCGCGCGCGCGCGCGCGCGCACGCGCATGCGCACATGTGTATAAAATCATCTTTGCCCATTCATCTGTAGACAGACATTTAGGTTGTTTCCATGCCTTAGTTATTGTGAATAATGCTGCGAAGAACATGTGAGTGCAGAGGTCATGATTTCATTTCCTTTGGATATATGTCCAGAATTGGGTTTGCTGGATCATATGCTAATCTCATTTATTGATTTTTTGAGGGACCTCTACAGTATTTTCAATACTATAAACCTACATTCTTATCAACAACGCACAAGGGTTTCCTTGTCTCCAAATCCTGACAGGTGTGAGGTGATATCTCATTGTGAATTTGATTTGCATTTCCCTGGTGATTAGTGATGTTGAGCATCTTTACAAGTACCTGTTGGACATTTGGATGTCTTCCTCAGAAAATATCTATGCAGTTACTCTGCTCATTTTTTGAAAATCAAATTGTTTATTTTTTGCTATTGAGTTGTATATAAATTTCTTAAACATTTTAAATATTAACCCCTTATTATATAGACCATACACTTCCTATTGATCAATACTATCAGATAGCCATATTCAATTATTTTTTCTACCATCTCTCCTACTACACAAATTGTTGTCCTTTCTTTTATCTTTTTTTTTGTTCACTCACCCTGCAGCCCCCCCTCACTTTGTCCGATAAATAAATATTCACAAAGCATCTGTTTCCATACACTCCAATGTGGTAGCAACCAGTCACATGTTATCTCCTTTAAGTGTAATTAGTCCAAATATTTAGGTGTCACAAATGTAATATACACATTTCATTTCTAGGACTTAAATGAGAAAACAAAATGTGAACTACAACATCAATATTTTATAATACTAAGGTCCAAGTCAATATTTTCAAGTAGGTGTAGCAGGGTTTGTTCCATCCCTCTATTCAAACTTAAAAAAAAAAAAGAACAAAACAAAACAAAACAAAACAAAAACCTTATAAGGCAGTGTAAGAATTTACACAGAGAGGTCCTATGGAACTTTATCCAGATTCCTGTAAAGGTAGCATCTTACTAAACTATAGCACAATATCACAGTCCAGATATTGACTTGGATACAGTCAAGATACTGTAGCACCATAATGATTTTGCCCTTTCGTAGCCCCACCTACTTCTTTTTCCACATTTCTCTTAACTCCTGACAACCACTAATTTGTTTTGTATTTCTATAATTTGTAATTTTAAGAGCATTATATAAATGGCAAAAATTATGTAATCTTTTTGGGATTGGCTTCTTTTCAATTAGCATCATAATCTGGAGATTCTTCCAGGTTATTGAAGGTATCAATAGCTCATTTTATTGTTGTTATTATTATTATTAAGTAGCACCTCATGCTATGGCTATATCAGTTTATCTAACAATTCAAGTATATTTGATTTACTTTCTAGGTTTGCTGTTACTGTATAACTGCTATAAACATTTGTGAACAGGTTTTTGTGTGAACATAAGCTTCCTTTTGCTGGGATAAATGCTGAGGTGTACCATTGCTGTGCTATATGGTATGTGCATATTTAGCATAAATAACAAACAAACAAGATCTTATAAATTATTTTTGGGAGTAATTGTACCACTTTAAATTCCCTACAGCAAGATATGAATGATCAAGTTTTTGCATATCCTCAACAGCAATTAAAATGGCCATAATTTTTTATTTTTGCCGTGCACATAGGTGTATAATGCTGTCTCCTCATGGTTCAAATTTGCATTACCCAAATGGTTAATGATGTATAATACTTTTCTTGAGCCAATTTGCCATCTTTTTATTCTGTTCAATAATATAATTGTCTTTTGCTAATTTCAAATTGAATTGCTTTTATTATTGGGTTTTGAGGATTTTTTTTATATTTTAGATACAAGCATGTTGATGGATATGTGGTTTGCAAATATGTTGTTCCATTCTGTAGCTTGTCTTTTCATCCTCTTAATAGCATATTTTGAAGAATAAAATGTTAAATTTTGATACAGTCCAATTTATTAGTTCTTCCTTTTATGGATAGTGTTTTTGGTATTAAGCCTGAATGAACTTTTTGCCTATCCCTAGATTTTTTTCCTACATTAGTTTTAAAAACTCCTATAATATTACCTTTTGTATTTAAGTTCATGGCCCATTTGAGTTAATTTTTGTGTAAGGTGTGAGACTTAAACTTAGGTCAAGATTTATTCATTCATTAATGGATTGATTGAAAGATTTTTGGCTCTAGATTTATGTGGAGCATATTGATATGTCTTTTGGTGGATTGTTTGTTTTTTTATCATAATATAATGTCATTCTTTGTCTCTGGTAATTTTATTTTCCCTGAAGTCTACTTTATCTGATATACTATAACCACTTCTATTTTCCTTTAATATTTTTAATATTTTTGTGATGTATCTTTCCATGCTTTTTCTTTTAAACTGCTGATGTTGCTATATTCGAAATGAGTTTCTTGTAGACAGTATATAGTTGGGTTGTGATTCTTAATCCCCTCTGCCAATTTCTGTTTTTTAATTGTTGTATTTAATGATCAGCATTTAATGACCTGTTAGAGCTGAAGTGTCTCTGTCTCTCTCTCTGTCTCTCTGTCTCTCTCTCTCTCTATATATATATATACACACACACACACACACACACACACACACACACATATACACAGACACACACACACACACATATATATATATTTGTTTTATATATATGTGTGTTACTCAAACATACTTAGACTTTCATTCATTTACCTACAATGTTTTCTTTGGTTAGTCTAGTTATCAAAGTATACTTATAACTTAGCTACTGGTGTTATCATTTTATCAGTGTGAATGAAGTATGGAAATATTTTCTCATTTTACATCTCTTCCCTTGGCATTTTAGAATATAATTGTCTTAAATATTTCTTACACATATATTCAGAACTGCATCACATAGTGTTAAATTTTACTTAACTTTCAAAAGTAAATGTAATTTAGGACCTCAAGAGAAGAAAATCTTATTGTGCTTATCCACATTTTTGCGTATCATGTTCTTCCATTCAGACATTCCAATGTACCTTAAAGAAATAAATAAAAGACAACAATACTGTCTTTTTAGAGGAGTTTTCTCTAAGTCACTCTTTTAGAGTAAATCTGCTGATGACAAATTCTTCATGTACAGATATATAAATTTCCCCTTTATCTCTGGAATACATTTTTTGCTGAGTGTAAGGTTCTGGGTGAACAGTTTTTATTCTTCAACTAATAAAAAGTTTTGTTCTATTCCTTCTGGCTCGCTTGATTTCTAATGAGGATCTGCTGTCATTTATGTTCTTTTTTCCTTATAGCTTATGTGTCATTTTCCTCTAGCTGCTTTCCAGATTTTATTATTTGTCTTTAGA
Source organism: Lyroderma lyra (assembly GCA_004026885.1). Lineage (NCBI taxonomy): Eukaryota > Metazoa > Chordata > Mammalia > Chiroptera > Megadermatidae > Lyroderma > Lyroderma lyra. The sequence goes on along the minus strand of PVJL010000354.1, from coordinate 10,561 downwards.
TTTTAAGTTTGGCCAAAGTGTGTCTTGATGTGATTTCATTGGGTTTTCATGTTTGGATTCTCTTAGCTTCGATATTTGGGGAGTTTTCGGCCATAATTGCTTGAATTACTTTTTTAAACTTGCCCCCTTTCTGGGACTCCAATAACGTGAATCATATTCCCACAGGTTCCTGAGGCTGTATTCATTTGTCCTCAGTCTCTTTTCACCCATTTGTTCATATTCAGTAATTTTTTCTGTTCTATCTTTTCCATTCACCATTTTTTCCCTCTGAGTCCTCCAATTTCTTGTTTATCCCATTCATGGAGGTTTTCAAAATTAGTTATTATTATTTTGGTAATAATATTTGTCATTTTGAAACATTTTGGGTGGCACTTTCCTGTATTTCTTGGATGATACTTAGTAATTTTTGCTGATTCAACAAAGTACAGCATTGCTCGTTGAAGCATTTTTATCATGACTGCTTTTATTTTAAGATTTCTGTCACCTCAGATTTTTTTTGTCAATTGATTGTCTTCTTTCTTTTACTATGAGATCTCCTTGGTTCTTGCTATGACAAATAATTTTTATTAAAACAGGAACATTTTCATGTCATGTCATGATACACTGAATGTTAATTAAAGCTTTTGTTTTAGCTGGCTTCCTCTGATGCCTCATTACTGCCAGGTAAAGGTAGAATTCTAGATTCCTCACCAAGAATTAATGTGGTCATGGGAATTCTGGTTCCTCACATCATATCCACTGACACCATGGTGGGGATTACCTCGTCATTCAATAGTAAAAGTCTAGGTTGTCCACTAGGCTTCCTGAGAGTCTAACTCAGATGGATGAAGAAGGGTTACAGAAGCATCTCATTCTTGTCAGGTGGGGGTGTAAGTCCAAGTGAACTTTGTGGTTTGCAGTGACACCAGGGAAAAGCAGGACTTGTTAGCAGTCAATGCAGATCAACGTCCCGATGCTGCCTTGGCCTTGACACCAATATGTCAGAGGTGTTGGAGTGACTCATTATAGCTCTACAAGGGTAGATCCCACATCTCCCCACTTGACATTTGCTGACATGGTTAGAAGTAGAAACACAGATGATTCTGTGGTGTGTTTGTCTGCAGTAGACCATTTATTGAGCTTTCTGAACTGTTAAGTAAGCTTCCTTTTCCTGGTTTATGGGCTAGAGAGAACAGGATTTTGTGAAGCTTCATTTTGTTTTTGTTTGTTCTTTTTTTGTTTTGTTTTGTCTGTATCTGTTGGTGTCTCTGCATTACTGGTTTTTTCAAGCCCAGGTCTGAGATATAGGAGGGCTGTCCAGGAAATATCCAGCTGCAAACCATACTTCAATGGCTGGATTTTTTTTTCTGGAGAGCCCTGGTATGAGTTAAAAAGAAAATCCAGAAAATTTACCACTGTGTTGTACTTCGGATCCCAAATTGCCTAGTGAGTTCTATTTTTCAGAGTTATCTTATGTTTGCTGTATATATAATGTCCAGAAATTTGGTTGTACCTCAAAAATAATAGGGACAAATATGTCTATACTTTCTTTGTAGAAGCAGAAGTCTCAGTGTAGTAGGCTTTTGACCTTGAATTAGGCAGAAGACATAACGTGCAGGACAACATATTTCATGCTGAAGCATTTGGAGTTAATATGAATATAATTAGAGATGTTAAAAAAATATTGCCATTACACAATATTGAACAATGTGATGTATGATGAAACCACTTGCTGAAATGAGCTTTAAGGGGCATTAACTATGTAGGAAAAACAAGTGTTTAATTTTGAATATGCATGCTATACATATAATCCCCTCATGGGTTTGGAATTTAGAAAGAAGTTTTATCTGGATTGAAAATAATTCATATATTATGTTATGCACACCACTTAACACATGAAAAAGGATAGCATTTATTAGCTGTAGGTTGCAGAGATAGGGAAATGGGCTCAGGAAATTGCCTTGGGAAAAATAAAAATGTAGATACTGGGCAATGCAGCAGGATTGAGCAAGATACAATGTGAGTTGTGGATGAGGGATGAACATCAGTGAGTGCCAAAGACCAAAATAGGTTAATTGCAATAAATAAGAAATAGAGGTTTAAAATATAAATATTAAAAAATGACCACTATATTTGGTAATACAGAAATTAGTATTTATTTTAGAAAGAAATGTTTTGTTTGAGTGTCTTCAACAAATGAGTGTGCATGACTGGGGATGACTTGGGGAGTGAAACGCAAATTATTAAGTTTATGCATCATATGTGATAAGTCTCCAAATTATTGTGTGACAAGGAGAGCCCAAAATAGGACAGTGGCTGGAATAAAGACAAGTGAATTTTCAAGGCAGTTTAGAATGTGTAATATGTGTGTTTGACAGAAATTATACAGTAGAAAAGGAGAGGTTAAGATACACAAGAGAAAGTATTAACTGAAAAGGTATTAAATACATGACAAGGGAGGAGAAATCTAATTTCCAATCATTGGAAGTATAAGCCTTAGGCAAGAGAGAACACTTTCCTGCTTTAAGGGTAAAGAATTAGGAGATAACATAGGGATCCTGAATATACATGATGGGGAAATACACAATTTTTCAATTATTATACTTTATTTTCTAAATGAACAATAAGACAGTTTTTTCTTGAAAGAAAGAGCAAAGCAGAACATGTATTAGATGTAATGAAAATAAGAAAGTGGTGAAATGGGGAATACAGATAAATGAAGAAGAGGATATTAGGAAACAAAGTAAAATACTCATGTGTTGAGGGTTCATGTTTACCTTAAAGCTTTTGGGGATAGTTTTCAACTGTGATTTATAAATCTTGTAATTTGAGCTTTTTATATATTTTTAAACTCTTTTGTATTATATGGTTTTCTTGTATATTGTGCCTCTTTCTTGCTTAAGTAAATCTGGCCAGAAATAGAGGTCAGAAAATATTAAATTAATTCCTTAATTAAATATTCAAACATAGTTACATGTTTATATGTTTGGAACAGATACATCTAAATAGCAAAATATGTGAATGTAGAATTTAAAGAAAAACTATTACTTTGCTTGAGGTTATTATGAGATCAGATTCATGGTTCATAAATAGCATCAATAAACAAATAAATACAATATGGTACTTTGAACTATTAATCATATTTAATGGTACTCTAAATATCAGTTAGTGTACATAAAATTATACTGACATAAACAATTTCTCCTTTCTCAGAGAACAGTAATAAGTATTAAGGCAAAAATTAAATTTTGGCTTTAATTTAGAAAGTGTGTTGTTTTAAGATCTTGCTTGACCACTTACAACACATGCTTGTTAATCCCTGCATACAGCTTTGTGTTTTTCATGAGGCTCTCTATTCCAGTAAGAACATCTGGTGAAATTAAAGTTGCTGTCTGAAATTTCAATTAAAAGCCATTGGTGTAAAGCTATTTTCAGGATCATTTACTTGGTTCTGAAATAAATTCCTTTTAGTTGTTAGAAATGTAATCTCACTTCACTAGTATTCAAATCACAGATGAATATCATGACATAGTTCTGAAATGTCAGTTTATATTGATGGATAAAATGTATATATGGTATAATTTTTAAAAATTAACTTGGTCCATACAATTTTGGACATCCAGAACTTTGGTGGTAGTATCTGTTAAAATACACATTTGTTTCTTTATTTTTATAATTGTTTGTTTATTCATTCACTTTTATTTGTAGTGGGGTTTGTTTTGTTTCATTTCACTAAATTAATTGACTTTAACTTTTTTTTTCAAAATGTGTCCAAAAGACACAAAAAAATAAAAAGTTGATATTTTAGGCTATTTTATGCATTTAATAATAACACTGAGCTGCTTTGTATATAAATGACATATTTTTATTTTAAATTTTTGTTATATGGTAATAAATTTACTATTATATTGAATTTTAGCAAAAATACTCAAAACATACAACGTGGCATCATCAATTAAAGTATAGCTAAATTAGAATCTAATGACATTGATGACATAAAAATTATTACAAAATGTTATGCAATATGGCACACAAAACATCTTTGTTATAGACAGTGCAAGTCACAGGAAAACATATTTAAAAATCTTGTAAATGAAGAAAAGTCCTTGAAACAGTTTCACACTGAATAACAAAGTGTTTTTGAGCTCATGGGTAAACTCAAACCCCAGGGCCAGTGGAAGAAACTATTCATTGAGATATATCTGAAAATCATAGCAAAAACATTAAGAAAGGATTTCACTGAGATTTATTGAGGACTTTAGAATTTTATAAAACCTAAAGTCATCTGGTAACCTCATTATCTTACAAGAAAAGTCATCACAGACACAATAATCAGAGAACATAAATACTATGTGCCAAGTGGTAACTCTACAAAGTAATGGACCCACATTATTAAAACCCTTTTCCCATTTGCCCTAATACAGCCTGGTGGTGCTTGCAGCTGCAGTGTTTACCTCGAGATGTGTAGATTACAGTCCTAGATTTACCCTGCAAATTATTAAGAACTAATCATATACATTTCTGTTATGTTAGGATTAGTGACAAGTTCCATCTAGAAATACCTCCAAGAGAGGGTGTGGAGAAAAAGTAACCCTCATACACTGCTGGTGGGAGTGCCAACTAGTACAATCGCTATGGAGAACAGTATGAAGGTTCCTCGAAAAACTAAGAATAGAGTTACCATATGACCCAGCAACCCCCTTCTGGGTATCTACCCAAAAAACTTGAAAACCTTAGTCTGCAAAGATATACATACCCCATTGTTCACTGAAGCACTATTCACAGTGGCCAAGTCATGGAAACAGCCAAAGTGTCTTTTGGTTGATGACTGGCTAAAAAAGTTGTGGTACATATGCACAATGGACTATCACTCAGCCATAAGAAAAGATTAAATAGGCCCATTTAATGACAAGATGGATGGACCTTTAGACTAGCATGCAAAGTGAAACAAGCAAGACAGAAAAAAATGAGAACCATATGATTTCACTCATATGGAGAACACAAAGCTGGAGGCAACAAAGAAATAGTAACTCGTAGACACAGTCAATAGTTTAGTGGTTACCTGAGGGCAAGGCGGAAGTGGGTGGGAGACAAGGGAGGGGGTGAAAGAAGAGGGAGGGGGAGTCAAATACGTGGTGATGGAGAGAACTGACCCTGGGTGATGAACACATAATGCAACACATAGATGATGTATTATGGAGTTGCAATTTTTGCTAACCAATGTCACCCCAATAAATTTAACAATAAAAAAGAAGTAACCCCAAAAACAGTTTTTATATTTTATTTTTATATTGAAAACCAGCCAGATTTGCTTCAGTCTCAAAGAGCATGTTTATGTAAAACTGAATGTGTCAAGCGAGCTGCACTTTTTATTTTTAAATGGGGACAGGGTTATCAAATCCTTGATTTTTACCTTTTCCAATATATTATTGCTCCTTCTATGGTTTTCTAATATAACTATATTGAGTCATTATACATTCTTGTAGGAGAAGGGAGTACAAGGAAAGGGAATAGTTTTCCTGTTCTAAAATTAAGTGCCATGTGTTAGAGTTTTGAGGGTTCTTTTCCCCCACTCAGGTTTGAAATTGAATGATAAATGGAATAGTTGCAAAGGAAAACAGCACTCTATAACAATAAACATATTTGGAATAAAAACATTTGAAAAAAAGAATCTTAGATGTATAAATATTTTTAAATTAAAATTATGACCCCAGTCATTGGCCAATCTAATTTGGTGACTATAACCTGTGAAAATTGAAGCACACAACTGCAGACTTGTTTGTAGAAGAGAAATCCCAAAGAGCATCAGAAAAGCTTGAATGTTAGTTCTCTGTTTATCTTATGAAACTCATCCATCAGATAATTTATTTCTTCCCCTCTGAAAGTCAGGGAAGAGGTATGTTAATGTCAGAGATAATAATTTAATATAAGTATCCATGCAAAAGTGAGGAGCAGAAAACAAATATCACCCCACCCTCAAAATATACCAGATAATGTGAAAATATTGGTGTTATTAATTGATTCTGTTTAAATTCCAATAATATTGTAGTAAGTATCAATATGGCTGTCATTAAATATTTTGGAAGTGTAAATTCTATACCTTTAGATTTTTTCAAATTGTTAAGCTTGAAAATTAGTAGTTCAAGAAATCATCATATCCAAAAAAATTTTTTTCTCATGCATCATCCATCTTTGCCGAATATGGAATTTATTTTGTACATGGTGGAAACTAGGCCATGTGTAAAAATCTGGCAATATCAACTAACACTTTTTTTAAGCAATAAAAATTAGTATTTTCATGGTGGCTAAGACCTGGGAACAACCAAAGTACTCTTTGATAGGTGACTGGATAAAGAAGCTGTGGTACATATACACAGTGGAATATTACTCAGCTGTAAGAAAAGATGAAATATTGCCATTTGCAACAAAATGGATGGACTTCAAGAGCATCATGCTAAGTGAAATAAGCCAGACAGAAAAAACAAAGAACTGCATGATTTCACTCATATGTGGAATATAAAACTGAAAGCAACAAAAAAACCCCAAAAAACAAAAATCTCATGGACACAGTCAATAGTTTAGTGGCCACCTGGCGGCAATGAGGGAGGGTTAAAAGAAGAGGGAGGGGGTGGGAAAGGAGGGGGAGCCAAATACACGGTGATGGAAAGAGAACTCACACTGGGTGGTGAACATACAATGCAACACACAGACGATGCACTGTAGAATTGTACACCTGGAACCTATGTAATTCTTGTTAATCAATGCCACCCCAATTAGTTTAACAATAAAAACAGCACTTTTTTAAAATAAAAAATTGTAACTAAAAACTAATATTGTTATTTTAAGTTGAAAGTATTCCAGACAATTATGTCATGGTCTGATTCTTAATTATAAGATTACAATTTAGAACAAAGTTATACTTGATTATCTAATTAATATAAAGCCCAAAAGGTTCTTTTAATCCTTGACTAGTTTTTAATTATTTAACTAAAAATAACCCTCAAGCTTTCTAAAAATAATTTAAGCATCCGTTACCAGAATTCAGTTTGTTTTCTGTACTTCTGGATATGTTTACTTTATATAGTCATCATAAATCCATAGATTTTGCTTTTTCTTAATGTAATGTATAAATTTCATATTTTTTCTAAGATAGTTTTGGAGTTATGTTCATGAATAACTTTTCTTATAAAATGAATGTAATATGGACTAAATTTCACCTCCCCAACAAATTTATATGCAAAAATTCTATCCCCTACTGTGATGGTATTAGAAGATTGGGCCTTTGGGAGGTGATTGAAACAGATAAAGTCATACAGGGGGAGCCGTCCTGAGTGACATTAGCGCTCTTGTAAGAACACACTTATAAGATAGCTGCTTCCTCTCTCAGTTTCCACCATGGGAAGCCACAGAGAAAAGCTACAGTCTGTAACCTGGAAAATGGCTCTCGTTAGAACCTGGCCATGTGGCACCCTGATTTAAACTTCCAACCTTCAGGACTACGTGACACAAATTTCATTCATTTATAAGCCACCCGATCTATGGTACTTTGCTATAGTAACTCAAAACAAAATATAATGAGTAGAGGTTAAATAATAAGATACTATACTAATATAAGCATTTATGATTTAATGCCACATATAGTTAGAATTTTTACAAAGCCTTATTATTGTGACCATCCTTCATTTCCCATATTCAATGACTGACATGACTCTACTAATGTCTAATGCCGGTTCTCCTTCCAGTTCTCACAGGCACTGTCTTGGTTCAGGCTCTCGTCTTCTAAGTGAATCCAATTTGGTCAGCCGAAATTTCCACCTATATTGTTTCCACTCCTCCATCTACCAGACTTTTGTCTGCAATCTTTCTAACAGTTTACTGTGAGTAAGTCATGTTTACACATGAAAATCTCCAGATTTTAATCTTAACAGGAGCCACCAGCAACAATCAAATTGATTCAGATAATTTTCTACAACTGACGCATGTCTTTTTTTTCCCCTGGGAAATGGAAATGTAATATTAGAGATTATTTTCCCATGTCCTTTCAAGTAAAGGCCACAATACTAAAATTATTTAGGATATAAATTGGAGACAGCTAGTCATAATGAAGTCAATATAGAAACCTGAAATTAAGCACATCTCACAATCTCCTAAAAATACAGACAATGCCGTAAAAAATACACACAGCCACTAAATTAGACCAGAAACTAAAATAAGAAGCTGGAAGAAAATTCCAGTAACCCTCAACATATATTAAACAGGATTAGTAGAAATTAAAGTAATACTAAATAAAGAAAATAAAATGATCATTTTTGTCCAATGCCATAGTTAGTTCACAACTCAAAATCTTGCAAGAGAAAGTGAGAAACACATGTCTTATCTTCCCTACTCAATCCTTTACTCAAAAACATAGATCCTGTATCAGAAAATTAAATCCTAGTCCTTCCAGAAACATCCAAAGAAGATGAAGTGAAGGAATGGCATAGACAGTCATTTTAGCTGTAATTTCTATTCTGGAAGATGAAGTCTCTGTGAAAAATAGAGATAATATATAAGAAAGAGAAGGCAAAAACTTTTCAGCAGAGCATACCACAGATTGTGTGTGTGCGTGTGTGTGTGTGTGTGTGTGTGTGTGTGTGCGTGCGCGCACACATGTTCTCTATCAGTTCAAATTGCTTGATAAGAATTCAGGGAAAGTCTGATAAGTCATTCTCTTTTTTATTGAGAAAGTGCTGGGTAAAGACCTTTGGAAAGTCAGAATTTTAATGGAAGTCTTAGGCACCAATCTGACATCTGGCTCAACTGAAACTGTTAAGTACAAAACCACATAGTGTGTCACAGCAGAGTAATCCATTCAGACAAGTCATTATAAAATCCTTGACGTTGAACCAATATTGAATATTGTAAGATGTTGGTGAAGGAGACAAATCAAACATGAGACATATATGCTTGTTGAAGTCAATGTATTTCAAAGAAAAGGCAAATAAATAAAAGACAGAAACAAGAATATAAATAAACAAAAGAAAAACATGCATCTAGAAAGACTTATTGAGCAATGCAGAAGAAAATTCCACAAATTTTAAGCTTCAGCCATAGAATGTAAGAACAATTGGTTCCTATGGAACAGGGGTATGTAGACATAAGAATAATGTGCAGATAACAAAATAGGATTGTAAAGAGTACAGTTTAAAATGAAAATAAAATATGAGATAAATGGGTAAGGTATGGCAGGTTTGCAAGGGGATTAAATGTGGGCTGTGTAACACTGATTCAAAGAAATAGAAAACAGATTTGAGTGTTTTAAGGAAAAGGCAAAATAATAAAATTAGATGTGATATATTAATAGAGATGGCAGATAATATGGAAGCAATAAACTCAAAACTAGTTTTCTTGAAAAGGAGCAGCACAAGTAGATCAGAAGCAGTAATTACACGGAAAAGAAAATTTCTGAGTGAAAAAAGGCCAACGTATATGTAGATGGAAAGCAACTGCTACACTCATGGCAAAATTGAATTTTTCTAAATGGAGCCTTTAAAGTTTTAAGAAAAATTATTAGAAACTAAAAATAGTATTTCTGCTCAGTAATATAACTTTTTCTTTAGCGATTTGCCTAATTTTCTTTCATTGGAGTCTACATGACTCCTATAGCCAAAAGTTCTGGCAAATGTCTAAAAGTATACTACACCCAGGAAACAAGGGAAACGTATAAGTCACTATGAGACTTTAAAGACATTTTCATTAATCCAAAATTTGTTAATTATATCACAATAATTGTATTAGGATATACATTCCATTCGTAAAAAACTTCTAAACAACTAAAAAGGTTGTTCTTTATTAACATCACTAGAATAAGAAATATGGTACCTTTAAAAAAAACTTGTAAAAGTAATTTAAATTATTAAATTAAATTAAAAATCAGAATATATTTTGTAATTAAAATCAGTATATCTTTGTGAGTAATATTATTTTCCTGTCTGATTTTAGGTTACATTGAGATGATTTACTGAATTTTTTTTCTATTGTTTCAGGCAAGAATGGCTCATAGGCATGAGAATGATATGATCACATAAGATTAAATACTCTGTTGCTGGGGCTCCCTGGTGGTGCAGTGACTAGGCTTCCGCGCTCTCAATGCCGCGGCCTGGGTTCGATCGCCAGCCAGGGAACCACAAAAAAAAACAAAACAAAACAAAAAAACAAATAAATTCTCTGTTGCTGTAATTGCACAATTCTTAGTAAATCAGGGCCTTTTCTTCCTCCCTCTCACCCTTCTATATTCCATTCCTTTCTTCAATCAATTATCCTAATTATTGTGGAGGGACAATATTTCAAACAATTGAAACACTCTAGCAAATAATACAATGAGCACATATGTGCTCACACCCTTGCAAGTGCTAAAGACCAGATTTCCTCTTAATGAAAGGAACTGGATGAAATTGCTGAAGTAAGTAAAAAGGAATTAAAGGGGTATTTATAAAAGATTATACAGTGAGGATTTCTTCAAAGCTGTTTCCAAAATGTTATGCATATCTACTCCCTTCCCCATGATGCAGGAAAGCAATCACCACCTCAAGCCCAGGGATCA
>PVJL010000353.1:233338-449806 GCA_004026885.1 Lyroderma lyra | reverse complement strand
GAGAGTATCTTTTCTCTGGTAACACTCATCATGGAAAAACTTGGTACAATTGTCCCATCCAAATGTGTTCTTTTAATTACTTAATCTGCTAGCAAAAACTATAATAAACCAAAAAACAATAAACCAGAACTTGCTTTTGGCCCAATAATTTCTCAGGAGGCATCACGGGCCCTCTGTAAAATAGTGATAGTCTCGCTTCGTAAATAAGAGAGTTTTCTCCCTTCTCAAGTATTGTGCAATGTCAACTCATCCAAAACAGTAAGTTCTGAAAGATACAGAATTTACTGTATGGTCTGCAAAATTCCCATTTTAGCACATTGATCTTATTTCAGAAAATAACACTATACACTTGGTGCAAAAATTGGGAATCATTCGCCCCCTCCCTTGGAGGTCTGATGTCACCTGCTCTGTGGCTCCCTGTAAGTCCTGAGTTTATGTTGATTTAAAGGAGAGGACTTGCAAACTGACTCTCTTTCAGAGGTGACAGCAATTGGGCTGGCTACCTGATGTCCCGCAGTTGAATAACAGGTGATTTTAGCCCCTCGGGACACGTGCTAGTGTTACTCTCGGGCCTGCCAAATGCCTCCTTGAGAAGATTTAAAGCCTCTGGAAGATACTGCCCGTTACAATGATCACAATGTCCCTGCCTCTTTACCCACCCAAGCTCTCGCAATGGAGAGCTTCTCTACTGCTCACAATTCTGTCATTTCAAAACTCAGACTGTTCTCACTTCCCCATGAAAGAACATTTCATTCACGAGGGTGGTCCACTGCAGCCATGGCAATGACGGACAAGGGTTTTGCAGGGTCGGGTGGCCAGATTCCGGAAGGCAAGGTTCCCCCGAGCATCTTGAGGTTAAGTCGATGTGAACAGTTCCTGTGTGATCTGGGGCTTTCCACTGGCATCGTCAGCAAAATTTCCACGAGGAGAGGGAGGGAGGGAGGGAGGGAGGGAGGGAGGGAGGGAGAAACATGGTGGAACACTGCAACTAAACTGGGTCCAAGGTAGGAGTGAAAGATCAAAGTAAAAAATACTCCCAGCCAGGGAACTACCCACATAAAATAATAATAATAATAATAATTAATAATAATTCCAAAGAAGATGGCTTTGTTGTTGTTTTATTATTTTTCTTATTAAATTTATTGGGGTGACATTGGTTAGGGAAATTTCATAGGTTCCAGGTGTGCAGTTCTTCATCACTTCGGTGTTGCACTGGGTGCTCACCCCAAAGTCCGTTCCTTCTCCATCACCACATACATGGCTCCCCCTCCTCCCCCCACCCCTCCCCCTTTCCCTCTGCAACTACTAAACCATTGTCGGAGTCCAAAAAATTTTCTTTTTCTTATTTCGATTGTTCGTTGGTTCTGGTTTTTAGGTTCCGCACAGAAGTGACATCACGTGTCTTTCTCGGTCTGACTTACTTCGCTTAGCGTGACATGCTCTAGTTCCTTCCCTGTGGTTGCAAAAGGTAAGCTTTCATTCTTCCTTATGGCCGAGTCATACTCCATCGTGAACTGCCCCACAGCTGCTTTATCCAATCGCCTATCGATGGGCACTTAGTTTGTTTCCCTCTCTTGGCGGTTGGGAATAATGCTGCAGTGAACAGAGGGGTGCGCGTGTTTTTTCGAATCGGTGTTTTGGATTTCTTTGGATAAATACCCAGGAGGGGAATGGCTGGATCCTAAGGTAGTTCCATTTTTAACGTTTTGAGGAACCTCCATAGCATTTTCCATAGTGGATATATCTTCTTGGGCAAGGGAAACAAAGGGGAAAAAAATAAACAAATGGGACTACATTAGACTAAAACCTTTTTTTACCGCAAAAGAAACCATCAACGAAACAAAAGGACATCCCACAGAACGGGAGAAGATACTCGCCAAGGAGGCATCCGATAAAGGGTTAAATCCCAAACTGATGAAAGAAGATTGCTTTTTAAAATTCCGTGGTGAGTAGCAAGGGCGTGGGGCTTCCTCCGGGAGTGGAGAGGGTGCCGGGGCAGGGGAACGGAGGGACGCGGGCTCCGGGCCCAGGGCAGGCCGCCTCAGCCGCTCCTGCGCAGCGCGGTAAATGCTTAGCGAGGCGCACCCCCTCCTGCAGGGCAGCGGGGTACCACTGAGTACATTCCTGCTGAAGTACCCTGGCGACCTGAATGAATTAAGGCAGCTCCCAAAGGTGCTTAACTTGCAAGCACCGAGAGCTCAAGTAGGAGCAGTGATACGTATTCTATTAGTCCTTTCTGTTTGATAAACCAAACACCCCAAAAAAACGCCAGGGAAAGGGAGTTTCTTTCAGGTAAAAGAATTCTGCGAGGACAGGGAATGTTGAGGTGACGACTGGAACTAGTGGTTTCGCCTTCCGGCTTGTAGGTGACCCAACAGGTCAAAGATCATCATTCCGGTTGACTGCAGTCACATGCGCAAACCCAACTGGCCCACTCTGAGGTTTCCCTGCATCTCAATCGGCTCCAGGGGATGGGCTAACGACAGGAATGGAAGTGAGCCAAATGCTTAAGTCCCCGATGGAGCTCAGTTTGCCTTGGAGGCTCCCAGCCGTGCCCCTTCCTTCCCCATTCCCTGGTCTCTCAAGTACAGCCAGTGTCATGAGCACGGCCCCGGAGGCAGGCGAGGGCGTGCGTGCAGAGGCGGCCGGGTTCCAACTCCAGCACGGGCTCTTGCTCTCTGTGAGGTCTGGAGCAAGGCCTTCTGCCCCAAATCTCAGCTTCTTCTTACGAGGTCGGACAGTTAAGTTCATGAACTCATCCGAGAACGAGTGCTGCAGCCCTCACTGCTGAATGTCACTACGGTCCCCTTCCCAGGACTCCCCTGGGGAAGCTGTGCACCGACACCAGCGCCTAGTCCACCCTTCAGAGCAGTTGTGGAACTCTTTTTCTGGAATGGCCGTCAGAGCTGTCGTCATCCCCAAAATCTGATAATGAAGTTCGTGAACTTGCCGCCATGTGCTTACATTGACAGCTCTGTACAGACAACTAGGTAAGGGGTCATAACCTTGGCAGCTCTGAGGGCCATTCCAGGAAAAGAGTTCCAAAATTACTCTGAAGGGTGGACTAGGCGCTGGCGTCGGTGCACAGCTTCCCGAGGGGAGCCCTTCGGGGGGGACTGTAGGGATACTCAGCACTGAGGTGTGCAGCACTTTGTCCAGGGTGAGTTCACGAACTTAATTATCAGACCTTGTATGTTAAAATGGGAATTACAACATATAACTATGAGGACGGGTCAATGAGATAAAACACACGAAAGGTATGACTTACTATGATTGTGGTCACTACACGGTCTCTCTTCAAAAAGCAGTGCCATTTAAAAAGGTGATCGGTGGATAAGTCAATTATCGTTATGGCTTCACAAGAAGAGATATTTTTGGTAAGATTATGGCCAAGACCATAAATCATATCTAGACAGTGAATCACCAACTCTAGCGATGAATGAAGATCTTCTTGACATAGGACACATAATCACAGCCTAAATAATCAATATTTTAAAACTTTAAAAGCTCGTCTCCCAAACTGGAGTTAAGCGATTCGGTCGAACCTCTCAATAGCTCATTTCTTTCTATCCTCAGCCCTGTATTTTACTAATTTTATCAGCAGATACCCAGGGACAAAGAATTCTTCAATCCTAACTTTTGTCTACAACCATTTCTGAAAATTGTTTAATGGGAAAATATAACCCTAACATTTATTCTTCAAGCAACAAGCAGAGAGAAATATATATGCTATGCAATGTTTACAACAAAGGAACCGCTTTAGGAAAAGCTGAAACAATATAATATTGAAAGCGTGGTCTCGATGGACTTTTAGAATTATCTGTACATACCTGATATATGTCAAGTATTATAGTCAAGGCTACAGAAGTCCTTCTCCTTAAGATAAGAAAACTAAAACATGAATAAGAGATTATAAAACCACCACGTAACACAAAATGCTGTCACACATAATCGTTATTATCTGTGATAACAACAGAACTGGCCATTCTGGTTACTTTCAGCAGAACCCCCCCTGACAGCTTTCTACACTGAACTTGCAAAGATTTTCCAAGCGTCAAACTGAAAGGCGCCTCCTGGCTCTCCGAGAGGGTTCACGGAAGTTGTAATCTGACACCCTCGCGTTCTTGGTGACGTGGTTTTCTTCTCCATTTTCTAGGCAAGGCGTCAGTAGTGTCATCCTCACAGATGAAGAACGACACGGATGCTCCAACCAGCGACAAAGCTCTATCGCGCCCTCACAGTCCCACCACCACGCCTGTCTGAAGCTGAGTGACCAAGCCTTGCCACGCCAGGGAAAGCAAGCCGAGATACACCAGACTCGTGACTCAAGGAAACAGGAGTACTCAGTCCTTTCACGGACTGACCACTATCGAAAACAAAAAGCATGGACGCTTTTGATGGCTAGTATAAGCCTTCAACCCTTAATTTTTTTATTATTGTCCTGGCCATATTGGAAGAACAGAGTGGGTTAGGAAGCACCACCATAGAGAAGACGGCTTATATCCTATGGCGTTAAGAGACAGCGGCCTTTTAAAACCTGGCACATAGTAAGTGCTCAATAAATGTTTCTGCATCAGTTAGAGGTAAAACTGGAGATACCGTCTGGGTTCGGCCCTTGTGCCTGTCACTACAGTCCCCCTAGGTTACAGCGTCTGCGAAGGCGTTTCCTTGTGGGTTATAGGGGCTGGGCCTCCACTGCTGTTCCTCTGGTGAATAAATTGTATCATCCTAAGCCCTCGTGCAACACACTGATAATTTGGGAAAAATTGCCTTTGAAGGCTTGAATTATCTGAATAATGAACAAATCTCCACGTCTAATTGAACTCAGCCTGAGCACAGGCTGAGACTCTGAGCAAACTTGGTAGAGCGTTCCCAGTAGAAGTCAGGCAGGCCAGATGTTCTGGAAGCAGAGCTGTGGTCATTATGCACACGCCAGCTCCTCCTCACTCCACCCCAGGCCAAGACCCTTTCAGCAGCACGAGGCCTGTTTAACATATGACTCTGGCTGCGTCGCTGCGTGGCATCCCCGGACCCATCGGAACTTCTCAGCAATTTCAAACAAGCTCCGCTGACAGGGACAAGTAAACTGACGCCAGAGAAGCACCCGGGGAGAGCACAGAAATGATGAGATAACACCTTTGTCGGCATGGCCTAAACGGCCTCAGGGTGGGTCACACGTAAGCGATTTACTTCTTCTGGGGATGTGACAGAAAGAGCACCAGTTACACAGAAACCAGAACACACATGGTAAGGTATGAGACGGCCTGGTCGTGAAGAGAAGGAAATGGTAGCGCCAAGGTCTTCGTGCGCTTCTGTGGTGGAGTGGGGGTGCGGCATGATGGGGGGCTGTGTGCCTGTCTCCCTGTGTGTGTTCAGGAGAGAAATGAAGGCCGTGCGTGGGGTGGGGCAGGGCCGGCCCTACCTAACCCCCAGCCTGACAGTCCCCGCACCCCCTCACACGCAGAAAGCCACCCCGATGCAGCAGTTCATTTAGGACGAAATGCACCCTGGGAAAGACCTGAAAGTCATTGACACCTTTGCACGCACTACTCAGCTTTTAGGGAAAGGCTTCTTGCCCTTCCATGAAAGGAACGCTCGTTTTCTTCGGGGAATCAGATGTGTACGCTTGCAACGCGGAGTACACCACGAAGAGAAGATCTAGGTGGGGTAATAAACAGAGCAAGGGCCCCGGAAAAACGGGGAAGAGCGTGCGCGTGTGCGCCCGGTGTGCAGGGAGACCGTCGGACACGTGAAGGAGCTACAGGTCGGAAATGGAGGTGGAGGGTTCCAGTGGCACACTCTGCTCTCTTTAAATTTTGTCTGGGTTTTTTTTTTTAAGTTTCACACACTAAGTATCATTTTGTCTATCCTGACATGGATGTAATAAGTTGCTAATGCATGGTCTAAAGTAACCCTTCTAGGAATTGCTGTGTACGTATGTATATGTATATCTATCTATCATCTATCTTCTACTTTCTGTCTTCTATCTGTATCTAACATCTATCTATCTATCTATCTATCATCTATCCATCCATCCATCCCCCCACCCGCCCACCCATCCATCTCCTCCATGTTTAGATAGACAGAGAGTTGGGCCACGTTTTTCCTAGTGGGACACAAAGACGCATAGTGCACTGTACTCCTGGCCATGTGAGTGCAGGGAGAACGTCCGGGTCTGTGCCAGAGTGGCCGGGTTACAGCACGTGGCTGAGCTTCCGCCAATGTCCAGCTTAAAAACAGAAGCAGACGCAGGAGGTAGGACTGGCCAATTAGACTGCAATCTGAAAACACCATGATTTATTGGTTGCTATTAGCTAACCAGTCCCTCTGAATTTGATCTGTGTTTTTATGCATCGTAAGTATTACGCAAGCATGTATTTTTCTACCGCTGAAACTGGTTTTCCAACCTCTGCCTTGTCTTCTTATATGAGAATACAATAGGATAATTTGAATTGTGATAACTTTTTACAATAAATCCTGCAACTGGAATTGAATTTCATACTGTAGTTCAACCTTGAAAGGAACATAGATCTGAAACCAATACAAAAAGTGCACAGTTTTCCGTATTCAGGTTAATGTTTAGCGACAGAAAAGTATAACTTTTGTTTATCTCTGAAAACAGCTTTCTTCATCTAAACAAATGACTAGAATAAGATTGAGAAAAACCTGTTTGGGTGCCTTAGCTACACACTCATATTCCAATTTCCTTGTGCACAATGACATTTATGCAAATGTGCACCACACAATCTCCTGACCCCTTTTACCGTCACCCTGGGACAATGACAGTTCCATAATTGAAATGGTACGTATCTGGTACATTTGATTTTAAATTGCAAAGTTGGACTCTGGCCTATTGAAATGAAAATCCTCGCGATTCTTCGTTAATTCCAAACTGATCGGGTTATTGAGTCCCTACTAGTAAAGGGGTTGGGGGGTGGGGGGAGGCAAAACGAAACAAAACAGAACAAAACAAATGGAGGTGAAGATTATAATTATTCCAGGTTTTTCTTTCCTCACCACATACTGCTCCCAGCCTGGCTCCTTGCAGCCTTTTCTGTGCCCCTCCCCCATGCCTTGATTTTAGTTCTTAACCCGGATTCTTTCATCCATCACATGGATAATGAGAAAACTCCCAAAATGTTCCTTGGGGGAAGGCTGCACTAAAAGTTACCTAGGACTAAATCCCACGTGGGTTCCTTCGCTCACCATGGAGACGAGAGGTTCATTCACCGCGCTGAGCCGGTCTGAAATCCAAGCATGCAAACAGCCCGGTGGAATTCAGACAGACGGCTCGCTGCACCACCAGCAGATGCTGGAGGAAACGCTGCGAGGACAATCCGGCTTTTCTGACTTGGAACCAGCGAAGTTGTGAACACCTCGCTGAAAAATACGTGTTGTCTTCTAAGAGGAGTGGGCGGGTAAGTGTGGAAACACTCCTTGCACGTCCTGCATAAGAAGGCGGCAGACCAATCAGCTGGCTGCAAAAGTCTTGGCCACTCTGCGCCAAGAATAAGCGAAACTGTAAATCTGAAATGTCGCCAAAGTCTTATTTGTTCTTTCTCAATTTTGCATGTCTAGGGTTAAGTGGTTTTGATTGTATCTTTTTACTGGACTCGTTAGAAAAAGTTGGGGATCATTTAAAGGGTAGACCGAATTGTGGGGCATGTTTTGGTAATGAGGGTTGGAAGTAAAGGGGTTTCCTTGAAACATGTTCCAGTTTGCTCATAAGTCCATTATTCATCCTACAAATGTCTATTGAGGCCTCATTCTATGAATAGGACAAAAATGGATAGGGACGCAAAGGTATGAAATTAGAAGAGTATCATCAGCTGTAAGAAGTGGTTCTCTGAGAAACACTGCTTTTGCATTACGTATATTAGAGCTGTAGATGTGGACATGGACCTGAACATGGCAATGTCTATGGATAGGGATATGGACACACACACACACACACACACACACACACACCCCTCACTTTGCAACACTGTAGCTACCTATGCATGTAGGGGTAACCTCACTTGTAATACACTTTCATACATTAAAAGGGAAGTGTAAGGGCACACGGCAGTTCCATTTTATTGTTTTAATTTCCTAGACCGATTTTGCTTCGTCATGAACATTTCTGGGGGCAAAGCAAAGTTTAATAGTGCTGAGCACTTCAGAGAATTTGGCTTGAAGAAATGAGTAAGATTTTCTTAGCAAAATCCCTGTTTGAAAAAAATTCTAAGGAAAATAATACCACCACCAAAAAAAAAAAAAAAATGAATACAGCTTAGCTTGTTTTTGCAGTCATCATTAGCAATAGACATAAAGGTATACTTTGGGGGGTTTTTTTTTGCGTCCATATGGAAATATCATCAACACATTCTGCCTCTGGGTTCTCTGCCAAAATACCATAACCCACAAGCCTTCTACCTTAAACATAAAAGGAAAGGTGTTGTTCTGGTCAAATAAAAAAATATTTTTTACTAGCATACGTCTAATGTTAAAGCCGCCTAAATCCTGCCAAATACATTAAAACGACATCTGTAAAACAGATTTTCATTAAATTGATCAGTTTAAAGTTAAGCAGCTAGGCAGATGAGGCTTTTAAGCTCACCCTTAACCTTTAACCTTTAACCCCCTTAAACTGGAATGAGGATACACACTTGTTTTAGGTAATGCTGCAAGAGGTGACGTGGTATATTCAAATCGAAGTGACACATCACCACATTTAAAGTGCTGTGAATCAATACGTTGTCAATAACAAGAAAAGCTGATTTCTCACAGCGCTGCCTTGGTCTTCTAACTGTACTTGTCACTTTTCCTTAGAGTCTGAGTAATTCCCGATGCAAAAGGATGTCAATTAAGCTCTTAACAAAAATAAATTGTATATAGCAGATTATTGTCTAGTCATGAACTCAGAGACCATTGTAAGTCTAATTTTAATGTTTTAGCCATATGACAAACCATCATTTTTCCAAGGCTCTGGCCAATTTGTTAGGTTCTCATTGAAAAGCAATTAATGCTGCTTAGGAAGCAATTTTATTTTGCCCACAGAAGCTGACCGAGCTTGCTAATACCGTCATGACTGCAGGTGACAATCCCTTCTATCTGACTCACACTGTCACTGTAAATCAGTTTAGAAAAGGCATCTTCAACCAACACATCGCTACTCCAGAGAAATGTGGAGTAACTACTAGGGATAAAGAATGCTTCTTGCAGGACAATGCAAAAATAACATAGTTCGACTGCCCAGTGCCAAGTTGCAATAGCTCAAAGATTCCTCTCTTCAATCTTCTTTTAATTCAAGGTAAGTCTGTTCAAGGGCAGTTTTTGTTTGTTTGCTGGTCATGTTTAGACACTATACTGCGAGGACACTTGGGGATTTAAGAGGTAAGCAAAACACGTTGGGGAAAAGAAAGTTTTTATATGACATGATGTTTTCAAGGCAGGAGCACAGCTACATCCTTTGGTTCTGGGATCTAAAGCTCTCCTGACTTCAAAGCCCTCTTTATGAACAAGGCTTTATCCCATTCCGTCGTTACACATTTGAAGACAATACCCGACTCCCCCTGAAAAGGAACTTCCAGAGTAACTCTGGCACCCCAGCCAACGATTCTGCAGACAGTGGGGGCGGTCAGTCCACATTCACGGAATGAATGGGTAAACGTCACACTCACAGCGACACACACGTCTAAATAATCGCCCAACAATTAGATTAAATAACCTTTCCTGAGAAAATAAACATCAATGCTCCACCTTCCTTCAGCTTCCCACATGAGACTAATAAAATAGAAAAATTGGTACATTTATATCTTCCAATCACAATGTGTTCATTTAAAGCATTAGAGGAGCTGCATGAATATAAACACAGCTCATGAATATTCAATACAGCTCCTAGGGTCGAGATCTATTATTTATACAAACTTAATATTGGTTTTTTTCCTCCTAGGTATTCTCAAAGTTTTAATAGGTCAGGTATCAACAGGGAAAAAAAAGTTGACAATTGAACACTTGTCACCAGTTGCTATAAAGCCTAGGAAGTCTAATACAATTTATTCATTATATTCTATTTGCAATACCATCAACTTAGAAGCTTTCCATCTTCCATTAGGGCCCGAACTCCCCTCAAACTGTGGAACCCAAATCTAATGCTTTCCTTATTGATCCACACAGTGCCGAGATCACAGGAACTATGATACAAACTCTCACACCGCATCCTTAGGTTTTTACGCTCTGTACATCAATCTAGAATTTGAACTTCAAGAAATAACCCAAACAAATAGTGTCCGGCCACCCCAAATCAATAATCCCTGCGTGTGCTCTAGATAGGCACACGCCGCTCTTCTTGTGTGATGTTTATAGCTTGAAATAGTATTAGAAAAGCCATAGGTCTTATCATCGCTCGTTGACTCCTGATAGTATAGTTATCACTGATTTCTAGGATAAATCAATAGATAACACTTGCAAAATGGATTTTGTAATCATATTCAGAGCTTGTTACAATGACTAATGGCTTGCAATATTTTCTGAATTTAAATACCCTCCACACAAAACAAGTTTCTAAAAAGTTACCAAGTTATTTACCCTAGGAATGAATCCGTTACATGGGTACAGGAGCCAAGACAATCAAGCCACCCCAGTCAACAAACTGCAGAAAATAAATTCGCCAGGAGTTCGGGCTTAGAAAAACTCAAGACGAGTTGTGCAATAAGCGGTGCTCACCACTTGCACGTATTCAGTAATCTGCATCATTTTTTTCCAGCCAAGTTAGAAGTATATTTGTCATTTAATGAACATTTTTATCTGTGCCCCACCCACGATGGGGATGAAAACTTTACTAGCTGAGAAAAGTCTTGCAAAATAACAACAGAGTTAAGAAGACTTTCAATGGACGCTAATGCTAAGGCAGAGTTTTACTCAATACTACTAGGAGCCTAAAAATTCAAAAAAAGAAAAGAAAAAGAAAAAACACCCCTATCTGCTTGCATGGTCCTTATTTGTCACCAAACAAAATACGACACATCCAGGAGGCAGACTGCTCCTCGTAACCCTGAGCACTTATCCAAGAGTGATACTACGGTTTGTTTGTTTCTGTTTTCTTTTAATCACTCGAAAACAACGGTTCACAAGGATTGTTTAATATATGAAAATACTCAGAGAAAGTGGTTTGATTTGGGGGAAACCAGTTAAGCAATCCACGCCACTGAGATAGATGGAAAAGAGCCACATGGCAGAGCTTCCAAATAAGTTCTCCAGTTCCCTAGACGTCAACACACGTTGGGTCACCTGAAGCGGAAACTGGGTACCTTGACCTTCTATTTTTCCCCCCTCTTTTTTTCTGAGCTTGCAGGCCTGCGCTCCGAGCTCTGCAACTCGTAATTCCCTTCCGTCCTCTGCGCCAAGGGAAACGAATGTCCCCACTTACCTTGTAGAGCTTGAGGGCCGCCTCGTGCCTGTGATTGGTGGTGTGCAAGCGTAACTTATCCACGCTGTTGGTGTAGTAGTCACAGGCGTTGCACTTCAGGTGCACGGGGTTGCCGATGGCGATGCACTTGAGCCTCCACTCATTGCTTTTGCCCCCTTCTTTAATGTGAGCCACCAGTTGATACTTCTGCATGTGTTTGTCCGTCTTGCAGTGCAGCTGGAAGTTGGCCTTGAGCTGAGTGTTGTAGTTACAGAGCTTGCACTGGTAGATATCTCCAATTACAGCCCTCCAGTCCTCCTCGGGCAGGGAGCGCTCGCCGCTCACGTGCACACTCAGGGCCTCCAGGCTGTCAGAGGTGAATTTGTTGCAAACCGCACACTGGAAGAGCTTCAGCGCTGGGTCACTGATGTAAGGTGACAGCTCTCCTGCAGTAAGGAGGGACAGGTCATCACCCATTAGCTGACCACTGGCAAGCCGGATTTCAGGCGGCAGCTCATTATTTACTACGGGAAGAAAAAAAATTAAAAGGAAAAATAGAGACTAGAAAACACAGCACACACAAAGGGACCTGCAAAATAAAGTCTTGACCGGCAATGTGCTTCCTCTAGAGCTTAAACTATAAAAAGCTATAATAGGATTGAATCGGGATCAATTATAATCACCCCTTTCAACGTCTAAATTCCCTCATCAGATCGCTTTAATGATTCCTACTGGGCATGATGTCATGCTGAAATTTGTATTTTCGAGGGCAAGAGAGTTGATCCATACGGTAACGCAACAGTCACGTGCTTGCTTGCTATGCAAAAGCCTAGATAAACGTAAGGAAGCACTAATTGTCATTTCCCAATTTGTCTGAAAGCTTGATGAGATTTGGCTCCTACTGGGTGTGGGCGTGCCTGTAATCTAGTGCCAAATACCTGGGCTGGAGGTAATGGTGTTACTGTTAGCAGTTCAGTTATCTCCAATCACAGGCATTCAAAGAGTTTTCAAAAACATGTAATTAAAAATAATGGGCTTACCCTTTAGTGGCTCGACTTGGCTATTTCAGGGCATGACTGCCAAAACCCAGGCTATAAAAACCCTGCAAGGTAGAGCTAACGATGGCGGGCCACGGAGCGGCACATTAGCATTTGTTAATTGAACGTCTGAAGGAAGGTGAAGTTTGCGACTCCTAGGCTGCCCCGGGGTCGCTTCCCTCCTTCCTCTACCGAGTCGGTTCAGGTTGGAAGCAAAGCGCGCGTGGCGGGATTATCCAGCTTGAAGATGAAGTCCCTTCCGGTAACCGGTCCCCGGGGCAGGAGGGGGGGCTTGGCACTCGCCACGCATCGGGGTGCCTCCCGCCCAGCCCAACCCACGCGTGATGAGAAACCCCGGAGCGGAGCAAGGCGGGAGATACTCACCGAGCCCCGGCGCCAGGGCGGCCGCCGTGGCCGGGTCCAGCTGGAAGGGGCTGAGCATGAGCTGCGGGTCGGCCGGGTTGTCCAGCTTCATCCCGGTCAGGCCGATGTTCTGGGCCAGGTAGTACTGGTAGAGCTCCGCCTCGGCCGGCGCCAGGCCCAGGTGCAGGTTGTGCTGGATCTGCTTCATGTTCTGCTGCAAGAGCATCATGTTGTGCATGTGCTTCTCGCTCGTCATGTGGATCCGGAGGTTCCTGGCGACGTTGGTCTCGTAGTCGCAGACCTCGCAGCGCCAGGTGGGTTTCTGCTTGGGCTTGGACGGCGAGGGCGTGCCGCAGCCGCCGAGGCTGGGGTTGGGGGCGGGGGCCGAGTGGCCGAACACCTGCTCGCCGCTGCCGTTCTGGAGGTTCTGCACGTTGTTGAGGTGCTTGTCGGACTGCATGTGGATGCTGAGGTTGCCTTTGGTCGTGGTGGAGTAGTTGCAGACCTCGCAGCGGAAGGGTTTGTAGCCGCACGTGTAGCTCTCCCCGCGGGCCAGCCGGGGGTGGGGCTGGCCCGTCTTGCAGTACACGCAGGAGCCGCCGGGCTCCGGGTGCTTCTCCTTCATGTGCGCCTCCAGGGTCTGCTGGTACTTGTAGTGCCAGTTGCACTTGGGACACTTGAGGGTCTTGCACGAGTTCCTGGAGTGCATCATGGTCATGTGACCCCCCAGAGACCTCGAAGACCCCAACACCGTGTCACACTTGGGACACTCGATGCCGCTGCCCGGGGAGCCGTCCCCGCCGGGCCCGGGGGTGCCGGGGGCGCTGGGGGCGAAGCCCTGCTGGTGAGGAGGGGCCGCGCCGTCGTCGTCGCCCCGGCCCCCCGCGTCCCCGGGCGGAGCCGCAGCCGCGGCGCTGTCCTTCCCGGCCCCCGCGTCCGCCACGTCCTCGCCGACAGCCGCAGCCGGCGGCCGCCTGTCCGCGTCGTCGGAAGCGGTGGCCGAGCACGACGGGGCGCCCTTTTCCATGAATTTTAGCACGCTGGATGACAAGGGAGAAATGCTTTGGTTTAAGAGAGGGAAATCTTTGTTACCGACACGGTCGGCGAGCTCACCTAGTGCTTCGTCGTCGTCGAGCTCGTGGCAGTAGGCGTCGTCGTCGTCCTCGTCGCCCGCGTCGGGGGGCTCGCTCTTGACCGGGCACGCCCCGCCGGGGTGCAGCGCGGGGCCCCCCGGGGGCCGGGCACCGTCCTTCTCTGCATCTTGGCTCTCGGGCCGCTTGCTCGACTCGGACGAGGCGTGGCTGAGGGAGACAGAGGTAATCGGGGTGTTCGCTACTAGCCCGGACAGCCCCCCCAGGGTCACTTCAGCCTTTGGCATTGGGGGGACCCCCAGCGGCGGCTCCGCGGGGCTCGGGGCGCCCGCGCTCCCCTTGAGGAAGGCGAAGCCGGCCGGCAGGGCGTCGCCGTTCTCCACGTGGAAGGCGCTCCACAGGCCGCGGAAGGTCGGGTCGGGTCCTATGAGGTTTGTAGTAGAAAAGTGGGGATACACAGAAGTGGATTTTTTTGGTTCCAGAAAGCTTATAAGAGGTTCTTTGTCTTTGCCAATCCCCTGTATTATGGCGGAGACGCACTTGTGACCGAGGAGCTTCTGCTCCTCGTCGTTGAGGGTCATCCGATGGTCGTGCACAGCATGGGTCACGAAGGACCGGATGTAGCCGAAGGACAACTTGCACAAGAAACACATTAACACGGGTTTCCTCTTCCCATCGCTCACACAACCATCGAATTTGGACAAGTCCACATTGTTGGGGACATCTTTGGACACACAGGAGTTTTTGGCCGAGCCGTCACTGGTTAGATAGTCTTTCTCTCGCTTGTGTCGGAGGTCGTAGACACGGAAACTGTGCAACACAGGGCCGACGCCTGCGAACGCTGAGGTATTTGGGAAAGCCTGATCGGCCGCAAATGGTTTCCCGAGGGATGAAGCGATATGGAAAGTGTTGATGATCTGTGGGTAGAACGACATGGGCCCCGAGGTGGCCGGGTCGCTCTTGTCGCCAGCAGAGGCCAGGGCGTCCAGGAACATCGCTGTGGAAAAGAGTTTGCCCGGGGCCCCCGCGGGAGCATTCTGCCCACTGTCTTTGGAGTCCTCGATGATGTACGCTGACCCGTCAGGCTGGTAGACGATCTCCCCCGTCAGGTTCTCCACGTCGCTGTCCTCTAGCTCGCTGACTTCGCTCTCGTTGTCATCCTTGAGGACGGGGAGGCGGGCATTGGGGCAGTGGTGTTCCATGTACTTCTGTAAACTGGGGAAGGAAGTGGCACATTCGTTGCAGGGGATCTCCTTCGCTGGGGGGACCTGAGTGGCAGCTGCATTCTCGACGCCGAAGCTCAGCAAGACTTGGCCCTTGCGCTCACCGGTTTTCAGGTTGTCATCCGCGGAGCTGTGCCCTCGGTCAGGCCCCATCTCCGCAGCCTTCTCGGGCACCTCATTATCAAGTTGTGTCGTTCCACATAGCTTTGATGTGCTCTGCCCATTCTCCTGCCTTGAGGTAGGAGAGGAGTCACAGGTTTCCATGGCAATTGCTACATGGGGATCTCATTTCATCCCGCCTGTCAGGGACCTGGATAAAAAATAAGGTGAGAGAAGCCATTTTTATTAAATAATGACACAGCTCACTAATAGCCCATCACTAATTTACAGCTGCTGTAAACCTGACTATCTAAAGAGGTGAGGGCGAAAACTTAAAACCCACACACCTATCCATCACAGACAGACTTTGTATAAATGTAGCAAAAGAATGGAGATAGCTATCGCAGGCGTGCGGAGGCATCCTGGGTGTTTCTGAAATCGCGGTGAGCATTCATCATAAATCTAAAATGTGTATCCGTGATCGTCTGATTTTTTACTTTTTTCCCATTCCTGTTTTCTGAAAACGTATGCAATCCACATACGTTCCAATAGAAATGGAAATGGCTTTCCTACACGAAAGCAGGAATAAGAGAACAATGCAAAGAACTTGCAATATTTTTTAATTTACCTTGCACTCTATCGGGCAGGGACTCGAAGAGGGGGTGGGGGTTGAGTAGGGCAGCGAGACCAACAATAAAGGAACCTGAAAATTAGAAATATGACAGTCACGGGCAGCCCGGACCGAAGTCTTCTCCGGTTTTCATTTTGCCAGTAAATCAGCTTACTACAAATCTTCCCTGTGCAAAAGCTCTCAGCAGGTATCTGGCTGGCCCTGATTAAGCACCAATCACAATTCTTGCCCACACTTCAGTCACCTCAATGGGCCACGGAACAGAAATTAATATTTACTGCAGCCGGGCCTGTCATCCCAGGGGACAGTCGCATTCACTCGGGGGTTTTTTTCTCTGCGATATGTAATGCACACCGTTTCCAATGCCATTTTGATGTTATCAAGCTGGGTGAGTGGCCCATCTCTCAACCTCATCTCATCTCAATCAACGGCTCCCCTGGCTTAACAAATCACATGCAAGCCCTACTGATGAAAATCCTTCCATCATTTAAAATTGTTATTGTATTGCATTTTATTTTTTAGTGCTTTTGTTTTGTTTTGTTTTGTTTTCGTAGGCAGGCATCTTCAGACCGTGAACTCTCTTTGTTGAGAACCAGATGCACACTCCCCGTCAAGCCACCGCAGTGCCTGGGACCCGGGGCGAGTTGAGCACATGTTGGTGAAAATATGTTCCCCTTCTGTGTGCGAGTGTGAGCGTGTGTGTGCGCGTGTGCACGCGTGCCCACGCGTGTGTGTGCCTGCAAACCTCAGCTACTGTAGTGGCAGCTCGATTCCAGCTCAAGCTCCTCGGCGTCCCTGCAGCACGATGGCACTGTACACAGCAGCTGAGTGGGCTGAAACTTTCGGGTTTATTTGTCAGCCTCTGACATAGGCACTGCCTCGATTTTGTGAAACAGGTAAGTGGCCTTCTTTCAAATCTTAAAACTGGGGGGGGGGGGCTCATAAGTTCAAGACAACCGGCCCCTTGATGTAAAAGCGTCAACACTTTCACACATGCTGGTAATTTCTGGAACCAGGAAGCCTGATGTTGCTGTATTGCATTCCATGTTCTACTGGGTAGGATAGACTGCGATGTCTCACCCTGGATGCCTCTAGGTTCTATTGCATGGACTTCACAGTGGCACAGAGCTAAGAAGAAAACAAACAAAACTCTGGGCTCACCAATATTACTGAGCATCTTAGGAATGCTTTTTGAAAAGATCTTGCAGAAGAAAGACCTCACTGAAGGTCACTGGCATATTAAGTAGGAAGAATAACTTCTTAATACACTCCTTGCTGTAATCGAATTTAATCTTGTCAGCTACATCAGAGAGGAAGTGATCAGTGTCGAATACATCAAAAGATCTGCACAGATTGAAAATGAAATCAAAATTCGTTTTGGTATCTGCCATGGTGAAAATGACATTCTAATTGCTCACGAGTCAAACATCACAAAGCTTAGTGTGTAATTTTAATCACTGATGAGCTCCAGGTTAATTATCCTCATGGCATGCATGTAGCTTTTAGAGCCCTCTGAAATAATCGGATAACCATAAGCATGAAAACCTAGTAATTTTCTAATTAGTCCACAAACATTCATGTTTACCTTTGCATTCACCAAATCAGCACAATGTATACATACTGAAGGCAGCCAAAATGCCTAAGATACAGTTCTCTGCTAGATGGAGGGAAATGAAAGAGGCAGCAAGAGAGGAGAGGTTCGGAGTGGAAGCAAGGTGGTCAATAATACTAAATTAACAATCCTGGAGTAAACTGTCGAATTCTAGAACCCAGGGTGTTTGGTTTTCTTTCCTATAACTTACGCTGATATGTGGGTGAAGATTCACCTTAACAGCAGAGGTGAGTAAAGTTTCCGAACACGTTGACCGCTTTGTGAAGGAGTTTCTGAGCTACTTTTATCATGACTTCAGTTCTGTTTTGCCTGGACCCCTTCAAAAGTTCTCAACACCCCCCCACACACACACAGACACACAGATTTGCAGGACTTGTCACACACATGCTGAATGTACCTCAAATATCTGTCATAGTGTACAATTAATAATTCTGTCGAGATGCCAAATGGACCCTGCCATGTGTCATCTCAATATTTCTCCATCTAAAGTAGAGCCTCTCTGTTTATTGTATCTTAATAAGGCAGAAGTAACTTCCAAAAATATGACAACATTGTTGCTATGTGGAAAAAATTATGAAAACTACACGAAAGAATCCATCCCAGGTCAAAGCAATATGGTAGGATATATCTCGTCACGACATTCCCATGTTATTTTACAAAATTGCCCATCAATTTCTTCTCAAGAAGGTGTACATCAAGCAGAAAGTGGGTCAAATACTATACATAAGTCTTCTGTAAAATCCAATTTACATTCCAAAAACAACAATAACAAAACTATCTGAATTGATAAAGCTAGAATATATTACCTCATTTTTTAATTCACAGCTATTGACTGTGCATATGGCGATGTTTCCCAGTATATTTTGATGGAATCACTTCAGCTTGTGGAGCTAAAAAGTCCTTTAGATTAATAGGTACAGTGACACTGTACGTATGTATATTGTACATATTGAATATGATGCTAAGTGATTTCCCTGTCATCAAGGTCAGGGAAGATCTTTCTTCTATCATTGTGACCCATTTAGGAAATTTACACTCAAGTTTTTTATAAGTCCCAGTAAAAAGTCCACAAAGACAAACCTTTAACTTCAACCACAGAATTCATTCCAAAGTGACTACGTAACAAGTAAACTCACTGTAAAAGTTGCTTCACCATTTAAGCTGGTTTCTATTTAGTCTTCACTAATGTCTATTCTCTACTGCCAGACAGTCGACCTTAAAAAAAAATTAATAATAATAATAACCCAAATCCTCAAGAAATCGCAACGAGCACGCCTGACATAATTTCAACGGTAAATTCAGAAGACTACATACCTGCTGGCCTGCTTAGAACATGTGCTCAGGCTTTCGGGCACTCTCGGGAACCCACGAGATCAGTGAGTTTGATTATGCAAATCCCTTTTTCGGAACTAATGGACAATATGCAGAAGGGAACTTTCACTGCCCCTTCTGCCTCCCTGGCCTCCTGCAGGCACGGCTGCCTAAACTCTGCTAAGTGGCCAGACCCACCTCCAAGGAGCCTGGCTGAGGAAAGGGGGTGCTTTCTGAACGACAGAAATTCCTTTGCATTCAGAAAGCGGAGTTCCCATTAGAACCCCCAAATCGGGGAGGCCCGTTTTACCTCTGCTTTTTTGAATTCAGATCGGCCCAGCCCGCCTCTCTCTCCAGTCCAGTGAGACAGTGTTTGTGAAATGATTAAAAAGAGTGCGAGCTTCTCAAGGGGACAGCATAATGGGAAAGGAATGCTAGGTTCTCTCCTCGGCGAAGTGCTGGGAAAGGCGACCGGCGCGCCTCCCAGCCTTTTGTTTATGTCCTGCTCTGCTCCTGGGCCACCTCAGAACCCTTCGCGACCTGGTTCACTCCATTTGGAACGGGTTAAAAGTTGCCCACTTATCAGAGAATTGGGTAACAAGTTACGAATCCTAAAAAAAAAAAAAAAAAAAAAGGAAAAAGAAAAAAAGAAAAGAAATAAAAATCCTTGAATTATATCAAGTTTCCAAAAGGTCATCACGGCGTTGGCTGTGGCCTTTCCCCCACTCCAAATCCTCTATCAATATGTCATAGTGAGTTAGGCAAAGACAAAAGAGAGGCCCAGTGTGAAAACGGCACATATATCTAATCCTGACAAAGCCCTGAATAGACCTTCACAAGTATAATTATACTTGTTTATTTGTTGCCACGTCCAGAGACCTGATGAGAAAAAATCCATCAAAGCGGTATTATGCAGACACCAAGAGCTTCTTTTCTTTGGTTGCTAACACCACATTGAAGCTTAAATTCCTTATTGTTCAATGCAGAAGAAAGGAGGAAAAAAAAAGATTTTTGGCTGGACATTTTTTTTTTTTTTTGCATCAGTTGCTGACAGATCTTTTGTGCACGAGGCTGTACGTAGTAGCTCACACCGCTACCCCGGTTTTACCCGTGCTGGAATTCATAATTACAAACTACTGTACAGAAGCGTTGCGAAGGGTGTGGTGTGCGGACCAGAAGGAGGTGGGGAAATTGCCCCTTTGCTCACAGTCTCTCTTTGGGTACATCAAAACACAGGTAAAGTACCTGGGAGAGAGCACTGGCTACGTCAGAACACATCTTTGATCTCAGACTTTGAAGATGGTGACTTTGAGTCAGCTTTCTCTGCCATTTGCTTACTTCAGTATAGGTCCAGCGTTTCATAAACGGTTGCATAACTTCTTTCCCGTTGCAGTATTAGAAACGTTAGCACGAAGAAAGGCAACTAGCAGGATGTGAAAGGATTGAAACTACAAGTAAAAAGACTTCAAGTCCAAGTACTATTAAGGAGCCATTATGTTCCAATAGACACGAAATCAACAAAAGCACATTTTGGCAGGGGGGTGGGAGGGAGAGGTGGGCAGCCAAGTAAACTCTTTTTTTTTTTTTTTCCTTGCAGGATAGAAATATATCAAAGCAAATGCAATCTGCATAGTTAATGTTTGTGAGCTTTACAATTTAAAACAGAAAAGCTGTAATTTTTCTTTGCTGGCAATCTGGAAACACTCTGGAGTTAATTACAGCTGATTCGGAGGGAACCACACAAACAAAGACGAGTCTATGTCCAGACAATTATGCTGCATTAACTAGCTTAGAGCTTCCTGCTGATGTTCCAGGGCTCTTCTGTTACACCCTTCTACCTTCCCAGCACGAGGGCAAATGCTTCTGCAAGGAGGAATTAACCAGGAGAAGTGCCGGAGAATGTGGGGGGGCCTCTCCTGACAACGGCCCAAACTTTCCACCCCGGTTGTTACGGCCCAGGGGAGAAGGGAATGAAGTTTAAAGAGAAGGACAGGAACCAAAACTACAGAAAGTATTTAAGACGAGAAAAGGTTTAGAGCGAGGAAGTTCCCGAGGACAAACACGAGCGCTCAGTCACCCCGCTCTCCGAGGGGCCTCTCGTTTTCCTCATTAAGATCTAGACGGGCTGTTGGGCGCACATCTGTGTCCTCCTCTACCAACCTGTGTGATCCATGCTCGGTGGTCTTCCTCTCGGACCCTCCTCTCGGACCCTTCTCTTTCTCTGCTTCCTCTCTTCCGCGCCCTCTCTGCCCAGCCCCGGCTCCCCTCCTTCCCAGCTCTGATGCTACACGGACGTGGGACGTGGGACGTGGGGGGACATTCACGCGTCCGTAAGCCACGTGTCAGCCAAGTACACGAGGCAAGGTGCCCGGGGCCGAGGAGTCCCTGCCTTCTGAAGCGGATGAGTTGTGGGACATAGAAACTTCACGCACTTTTCCTCAAACTTTAATCAAACTGCATCCAGCTCCTTTCCTTCTAGAAAGAAATCAATAACCCCCCCTCCCGCCTTACCCAAAGTACACTCTTCTCTGACTCCTGTGATTTGTTTGCTTCAGGAAACATGTCTAATCGCGGAGCAAGATGGCCCCCCAATACTTCAAACTACCTCTGTAAACAAACTTGGGGACTCTGAACCACACTCGTTGATCCCTAATGTTCTTACTCATTCTAATTGAAAATGAATAGCTTGCATTGGTGTGAGGCAAGGACACGAACGGTAATTGTGTTCAGGGCCTCCTTCTGGATCGTTCCTTCATACTGTTTCGCTAGTAGCCCAGCTGACACTGAGGCCTTGGAATGATTGCTTCATTGAAGGGCAAGGATGTGCTAATCAGCTAAAGCATTACTGGAGAACACGCACGTACTGGTTTGTTTTTGTTTGGTTTGGTTTTTTGCTTTCCTTAGAAAAGGAAAACGTCCCCCCGAATGTCAGTGATCCAGTCTTACCTAACTACTCTTCATCGTCCCTTCGTCTTATCTGTGCAAAGTAGGATTAGAGTTAAATGACTGCATGATCCTTTTCATTTTTCCCCCCTAAATAAATAGCAATCTACAGATCAATCAGGGGTTAGATGAAAATACATATAAATATATTCTATAGAAATCCTAAAAGGCTGTGTAAATAACACTCAATTTTACAAAGCATCTTTATAAGGGACAGAATAATTTTCCCTTCTCAGACCCCTGTCCCTCCATCTCTACTATGCTTGAAAGTTCAAGTAAATAACACTTCTAAGGGAAAAATGGACCGCATCAATCATTTCTAGAAATTTATAAATCATATTTGCCATGTTTTTCATACATTTATATTTCAAGTCTTTAAAATGCAATTGCCTAATCTCTCTGGCATACATACAATCTAAGAGTGTTTCGTTGATAATGCTTTTAAGTTGTCACACAGGAACATTTTAAAAATTCATCTTAATTGGTTTTATTAAAGTATATATAATGACGGAATATTGAGTTTCAAAAAGAGATTTACCGGACTAGTGAAAACCTTATCACGCATGTATTTATCTCATATACAGTGTGAAGACAATAATATATTCTAACACACACGTGTTAGAGTTTAACCTTCTCCGCCTATTCCGATATGCATATAAAATTCATTATTGAACTACTAACAACTAAATATTTAAGAGAAAACAATTGTATAATTATTCATATTTCATGATTCCCACCGATACAATCTCATAATCAACATAATGATAAATAATAGTGTTCATTAAGTATATTCTTATTTTTTAAATCTCATTCCATGAAGGCTAAACCCACCATAATTATCTTTATAAAACTAATCATAGGTCAGGGATTCCAGTGAACAGTCCTATTCCTTCAGCAACGGTTTCAACGACTTCACATGATTTCCACATTGTTTAAATAAAGAAAGTTATATGCATAATTTTTAAATCTTACTAAGTACCTTTTTCTATGTAATACTCTTAAGAGTCTAGAAAATAGAAGTCTCCTTTTACATGCCATGTAAATATTTTCAATTATCTTATATTAAGAAGCACACGAGGACTAACGTAATAGAGGACATAGTGCAATGCCAAGTTTTGTTCTGGATGAAATACTGGCAAATTTATGTTTCATCACTAAGATAAGTTGGTTGTTTCACTTCTATTATGGAGAGCCTTTTGTTTGGGGGGTGTGTGTGTGTGTGTGTGTGTGTGTTGGAGGGCGGGGGGCGAGGGGGCGAGGGTTGGCCTGCAAGTTAATTTGACTGCTGTCCATGAGTGAAGTGAGCAATTCAGTAATTAACTTTTGTGTTTTAAATGTATGAACTTTAATTAGATTTCATTATAAACAAACAAACGTCAACCATAATTATAAGCTCCTTGGTTTACCCACATATTATCCCTTTTCAAACAAACTTGATGTCAGACAAATTAAAATCAAGCAGCCAGCAATTTTGAGTTGAATTTTACATGATCTGCTGGTAACCTGATTACTTTAACTTCAATATCATTACAGGAAAAGTATTTCAGGAAAAATAATGACAAGAATTCCAACAGGAGACAAGCTTAATTGTATTGATTGAAAAGACATATGTTCATAGGAACAATGTTGAAGGAATAATGTTATCTCAGATCTACAGTTCCTATTAAAATAAAATTGTCCTGCATGAAAGAGGCAATTAAGATTAGTGTCTGCCAAACTAGAGATACTAAACTAACTAAATAATTATCTGGGCCCAATTATCTTATACTTTAAGTAGCCAAGTATCAGTGCGGAGCCACCAGCAGGCATAAGGTTTGCAGGTTTATTTACTGACTGGTGTATCTATTAGGACCCAGAACAAGTGGTACTGTCAGGACATAATGAAGGTAAATGATTAGTTAGCACCAAGCCTGAACTCTTCTTCAATGCAATAAGAGTTAATTAAAGTTTACCCCAAACATCAACCAAAGCAGGATGCTGATCAGGTTTCAGCATTAAGTGCAAACAGACAATAGTTGCCAGCAATTAGTATAGCTATCGAATGACGTGCAATGATAATTATACATTTAAAACAACTAAAGACCTGGGGGAGGTGGGGGGGAGGGACTAATCAGCCTCTTTGAGGAGAAATACTCAAAGGGCAGGAGACAGGTATCAGATCATTTCACTCTAACACTGTAAATCAATAGAATTAAACAAGAAAAGGTTGTATGGGCACATTATCTGAGAGAGAACAATTCACAGGATCCAAAATGAAATAAATCTGCTAGTACTGGTCTGTCCAAGATAAGGACTCCGGTAGCTAAAGAAAATAAGTTACTTTTCAATTAAAGTTTGAGAAAGAAGACCGTGTAAAGAAAGTTTAGCTCCTTGCTTTCCTGCAAATTCAACAGCGCCACACTCATTTCACCATTAATTATTGTTATTTAAATTAAGTATTAACTTTCACTGGAAGCTACTGTGAAAAGTCCTTTAGGCCTGAATGTTACCTTTGTGGACTCAAATATTGTCTCACTGAGAAGTTTCTAGCTGGTGGGATGCAAATTCTTCTAATGTAGCTAACTTTAAAACAAAAGCCATATATACATGGATAGGCCTTCTGCTGATGCCATGCAAACCTGTGACTTCAATCTTGCTGAAATCAACACCACACCTCCCTTAAAATAATTTTAGAAAAATCACCTCCTCCTTTTCCACAGGCTGTAGCCTGCAGCCTAGAACAAGTCTCCAGAAATGTGCCCGTCGGTGGCCCCCACCTCTCCATTCTCCTGACGAATTCTGTTATGCTAAGGATCTGTACACAGTGTTGGCTAATCCCAGCATTCCCCTAGAGCTAATTCGGAGCCATGGCCGACTCCCAGCGCAAAAGAGCCTCTCTCCCAAAAGGCCTTCCGCCCCGTTCAGCACTCCTACGCTCATCGGCCCTGACACTGTCACTTCGGCCATGACAAATGAGCTGATGACTCTGATGTGATGGCCCAGGAGGATGGCTTTATCTGCAGTTATATCATTAACGCTCATCACCATCCCTTAATACGGCTCTTCTGGGTTAATGTGTTGTGAAAACGTGAGCAAGATTTTGTGCAAATAAACACACTTTAAGGAGTAAGTCACCGACTTCATCTAAAGAAGAGAGGAAGGCCAGAGTGGACAGGAGCAAGAGGGGAGGAAGAGAAGGCCAGCCTTAACTAAACGCTGCTCTGGGGACTTAAGTAACTCCACTCAACCTCTGCCCCAGTGCAGAGCAGCGCGCTGACTGTCACTTAAAGGTCCCCTCCACTCCGCAGAACAGACTTGGTGACCAAATTGGAGAGGCACAAATAAAGCCTCTCAGATCAACGTGGCCCAATCCATGGGCGGGCCCGTGGCTTTGTGTCTACCCCAGTGGGGTGGTCCATCTTTTTGGTCTCCAACGATTAATTTCATGTTACTAAATCTCTCTAAAGCCATGTTAGCGGGGTGGGGGTGAGGGTGGGGATGGGGAGAGATCGTCAAAACCCGTTTCACCCCGAGATCACTGTCTTCAGTTAGAACGAAGCCATGGGTTTTCCAACTATGATTCAATGGCAAACACTTCAAGCCACCAGGAGAAGGCGGTGGGAAGCCTTCCCGTTCAGCATAAATACCACCAGCTTTGGTGTAAGCGAGGACCCACGCTCCAGGTCCGCAGACCTCGTTAACGTGCACTACGGGGGTGACAAAGTCCGTCCTCGTGCCAAGCGTCACAAGTGCTTCTCTCCACCGTCTGAGGATGCACAGCCCGTCGGGCCGACGGAGCACAGGCCTCGGGGCAGGAGGTCGGGTTCTGAGGACCGTGCATTCGCGCTCGGGCCCTGCGAGGAGCTCTTCGGCCTGCTCTTGCTGGCGTCCGTCCCCCTTCCCCGAGGAAGAACACAGCCAAGTGCTCGTGCGAGGCTTATGAATCAATCAGGGGTGAGCCGCTCGTCAGTGCTGCCCGCAATGTCCTCGCTGACAGTGAGCACTTAAACAGGCTCCGAGGACCGGCGACTTCTGGCAAACGGGAGCGATTCCTAACCTCACCCCGCTTCATTTCAAGAACTAAGTGAGCCCCCCAATTCCACCCGCCTTCACCTCTCAGGCGACTCTTGTCCCATCTCTAGCAGCTGGGCTTTACAATCCCAGAGCCACTAGCCTGTCCGAGGGTTATCAAAGAAACCAAGCCAACCGAAAATCTTCTTTTTGCTGGAAAAGACACCCCACAAATAAAAGCATCTGCAGCATCACAAAAACTATTCTCATATTGCTATTATTGAATCTTTGCTAGGGGAGGAGCTAAGCCAGCTAAGGTGAAAAATGTTAAATGATTTGCTGAACAGGACACACACACACACACACACACACACACACACACAGAGAGAGAGAGAGAGAGACACACACACACACAGAGACAGAGAGAGAGAGAGAGAGACACACACACACACACACAGAGAGAGAGAGAGAGAGAGACAGAGAGAGACAGAGAGAGAGACACACACACACACACACACACACAGAGAGAGAGAGACAGAGAGAGAGAGACACACACACACACACAGAGAGAGAGAGAGACACACACACACAGAGAGAGAGAGAGAGAGAGAGAGAGAAACACATACACACAATTAGATCCCATTAACTGTGAGATGTGGTTGTGTGATAGTTCCCAGGAATTTCTCTGAGCTTCGGTTTCCTTACAGGTTAAATGAGGAAACCGTTCTAGAGCCCTTCCCGCTCTGACAATCCATGGTTCTAACGTACCAACCCATTTCGATTGTGCCGGAAGACAGTTTTTCCCCGTGGAATTTCCTGAGACAGGCCCAGATGTTTTTATCGTTGTGTATTTCTTATCAGCACCTGGATTTCAAGAGGAGACACACCTTCTGGGAGTAAACTGAAGTTTTGTACTTATATTTTTAATTAACTATCACTCATTTTCTTTCCATTTATCCAATAGATATTTATTGAGGATAATAGCTGAGGATATGCCACTAGTGTCCATCACTGTGACTACCGTGATTAAACAGGCCTGAGGATTGCCCTCATGGAGACGGAAACTTTTTTCAGGAAACATTTAAAACAAGCATCATGAAAAATGCCAAGATGCTAACTGGTTTCTTTCACTGAAATATATCTTTACCCGATTCTAGTCAATAAATACTTAGCCTTAAATAAATGTGCTTCAAGTGAATTGTCAAGTTCAGGGCCACAAAGATTGTGAACCAGACATAGAGAAATACAAATCAAAAATATTAAACTCCACACTGGGAAATTACAATCCAAATACACTGATATTTCCCATAAAAATATAAATAATAATGTCAATGTGTATCCTGCATGTGTCACAATGGGAAATTACTATGAATTAAAAATCAAAAAGGAAAACCATAATGGAAATCGATTATAGTTTGGATGGTCCAAAATTTTTCTTTATAAACTACATTAAGCCTTCTAATGAATGCTCACCTTTGCACCTGGGTAGTCCTGCATGGAGTAGTGCAGAACTGTAAAAAGAGACAGGACTAAGATCTCCAACAGAAGGAGGAGACTCATAACTTGGCTATAAAATCCCCCAAGAAAATGGAAGGGTTCTACAGTACTGCTGGGTTATTAATAACTGGATCTCTTCACCAGGCTGGTATACGTTCTGGTGTATAGGACGTATGGATACTCCTTCTATGGCATATCAAAATATCATCACACCACGTATACAGGAAGGTATTTCTAAGGCATCCAATCCAGTTCGGGGCAATGCTCTCATTCAGAGGCTTTCAAGCAGGCAGGGTCCACTTCCAGACTGAAATGAACTCTGTGGTCTCCTCTGTTGGACATAATGGACAGCCTGGCATCTTGAGGTCACGCGGATAGACCGAGGTCTGAATTATTTAAAAACTGTTTCAGATCTAATTTGCTTCTTAGAAAAAAGAACCCAGGAATGCCCTCGACATCCAGAAGGCCCTCAGAACCAAAGCAATGTGTCATGATGGGGTGGAGGACTGTCCACCCAGACATCATCTAGGTATCTATCAGTCATGAGAAAGTGTGGGATGAAGAATGCTACCTATAGGTACCCCCAGCTCTGAGGCATTCCCATTGTCCAATTCCTAGCCCCTTCCCTGTGGGGCAGAGGGGCACCTCTACTCAAAACAGTCAGGAACATGTGCTTTATTTTAGCAAATGCTCTTAGGTAGGTGAGCATTCCATGGACATCAGCTATTGAAAATGAAAAGTGAGGGACAGAGGGTCTCGGGCCCTGTCACGTTCACTTATGCTAATGTTCACAACACTTGACTCTTCTGTGAGCTCTACAGCAACTTGGGAGGAAAAGGTGAGGACATGAGGAAAGTGGGGCTCAGAAAGATGAAAGGACTTGGAACCAAAACAGGAAGCCAACCCGGATGTCTGACAGTTACCGTGATATCTATTGGTCATTGAGTTGTCAAAGAATGGAGTCGATTTTCAAACATCTAAAGCTTAAGTTAAACTCAACTCATTTATAAAGGAAAAAGGAATCCAAAATAAACCACCCAAAGAATGTCTGGTCTTAGCTAAGTGTCATCCTTTCTATACTCGATGCTTCCTCAGAAGCATGGCAACCTGTCGCCGTTTACGTCGCTTATGCAGACTAGAACCCCATTCTTCTTGGCACCGCGTTCCTGATTAGTAACAACACAGTTTGGGTCACATAACAGATCAGGACTTTTATGAATCTCAGACTCTTCTTGACCATTCAAAGCACTTAGTCTAACCTCCTACTTCATCGAAACCGTGTTTACAGTCACAGTACGAAGCAGCCATCCGGATGCTCCTTGTCTCCTTAAAGTAACTGGAACTGCCTCTCTCAGAGGGGATGATGGCACAGTTGGGTCACCACTGCGCGTCTCCCTTCCTGTCTCTTCCCTCTTTTCCACCACCTTCGTGGTGACATTCGGTCACGAGACAAACCCTTCCGCAGCAGCCATAATGGTCGTGGGACCCCTGGTCCTGGAGCCGGGCAGTCTGAGCTCTTGCCCTGACGTGGCCCTACCTCGCGGGGAGTCTCGGCGATTACCTCCGCATCCAACCGCCTGCATTCAAGATCGAGCTGGTGGAGCTGAGCAACCCTAAGGTGGTCTCCAGCTTTAGCATTTTGCGAGTTTCCGGTCACCTTACCATCCTGCCTTCTCTTCTGTGAGGATCAGGTGAGCCAGTCCTTAGAAAAATGAAAG
Source organism: Lyroderma lyra (assembly GCA_004026885.1). NCBI lineage: Eukaryota > Metazoa > Chordata > Mammalia > Chiroptera > Megadermatidae > Lyroderma > Lyroderma lyra. The sequence continues at coordinate 420,902 of PVJL010000353.1, read as the reverse complement.
GAATTTAGTCTATGGGGGAAAATGTCACCGGCTACCCCTAGGAATACATCTAAAGGGGAAAGAGAGATGCTAGCACAGACAGAGGGCAGAAGTGTGTACGTGCATGTGCGTGTATGTGTGCCTGTGTGTGTGTGTGTACACACACTCTGGTTAGCATCTCCTAACCGAAAGAGATGACTGCTTCTCAATTAATAAGTGGGCTCAGAGAATTTTAAGTATTAATTGCATTATTCCTAAATATACAGAAAAAAAAATGAACTAAGAGCTGTATCTTAGAGAATCCACATTAGTAGCCTTGCAGGCTTTGTGAAGGTGCTTTGGGAAATGAATGGACATCTTCAGGTTAGCCTGCTGAGGAGGCAGATTTTAAGATTCTCCATGAACTTCCCTGTCACCGAGTTTCGGTGTTAGCCGTCTAACCAGGCGGCGTACGCCAGCTCGTACGTTCTGTATTTTAACATTGTTTAAGTTATGGATTTCCTTTCTTCTTTCCAGTGAAGGGAAAGAACTTTATGGACAGTTATAAAATGCATATTTTAACCCCAAAGTCAATTTCTGTATGATTTAGATCTGAGTAAATACTTGCAGAACACTTTCTGTTTTTATAGCCAGCACACAATGGAACCTATAAACTTTGTCTTTGGAGGTGCTGGCATGGGTACCATTCAGAAAGTACCAACTGCCCACTGCCCCCTCCCCATCTGCGATGCTCGTGTGTGAACCTCTGACCTGGATGACGAAGACACCTACTCAGGACTTGACTTGGACCACTGTGACATATTAACCAAGTCACGCTGCCCAAATTCTTAAATCTTATTTATTTGTTCTTTTTAAATCCCTAGAATGTTAGAGTGGCTAATTATATCAGAGATGAGCTGTTGGCCAAATACGGCTTCCGTGTCAGAGTCACATGGAAGTTGCGTGCAGACACTCCCCAGCGCCTCAAAATGGCACAAGGTAATTTTCCCCGCAAACCTTTCAAAGAGGGAAGTAGAGAGCGGCCCTCGCCAGCCAGAGGCTCGTGCATCAAACGTGAGACCCTATCAAACTTTCAAGGCAACCTGTGAACCCCTGACACTAGGGAATGAACAGAACACCAAATCCAGCAAGATCACAAGGGGTACAATCCTTAATATAAGACAATAATGCCATTGAGGCCTCATTAGAAGACCATCGTGTCCTTAACCATCAAAGACTGAGCACGCACTGAGGTCTTGGTTATATCATCAGGGATAACTAAAACAAGTGCCAAGAGAAATTGTGCACTTAGTTCTCACATGTGTCCATCTGTTCACATATAAACATATATTCTGCTTTCTGTCTGATTCCGAAAATCTTGATATCAGAATACCCTGGGCTGTTGCCCATTTCCTAAGAATGCAGACATCACATAAGCTACTATTAACCCCTGTGTGATCCACTTCTACGGTGGCTGGAAAGCCGCCAGCTACAACACATGCTGCTTGGTTAACAATGTCTTAAAATATAAATGAATTTATTTTTTAAATTAACACATTTTTCTTATGGAAATACCTTAATAAGCCCTTCTGCATGTTAAAAAAAAAAAAAAAAGGCAGCCTCCATGTGGATTTTTTTTTTGTTCTTTTAAGACTTTTTGCAAGTATATCATAAAGTTAACCATAAAAGTTTCTGAAACAATCCAGAATTTCTTGACAAATTTTTAAAGGGACCGTAGTAAAAGAATTTGGGTGACTTTATAGAACCAAGATCAAACACTTTTCCTTTACAATATTCTGGACTCAAGAGGCAACCCTTAGACGTTAATTTACGTGAAAACATTTCTGATTTCCCAAGTCCCCAAGGTAAGCATGTTAATGGCACCACAGCCCCTGAACCGCTCAGTGACGAGGCAAGTCCGGGTCCTACAACCCGGTGACCAAACAAGTGAGGTTAATATCGGGTGGAATCTTTCAATCCTGCTCTGGGGCAGCCCTCAGTGGCTCATCTGGGGTGACCCCAAACCGGAAACAGCTTGTTTAAAACGTGTACATATAAATAATTACCCACACTGCATTTGATTGACATATGGACAAAAGAACCAATTCCCACTTAAGAGTATTTTAACTGCCCTAATTATGGCGGAAGAAGCGTCAGTTAGAGCCCCATCTGATGTCAACCGGTAACCAGTGACAGAGAAAACCCTACTGCAAATGTTCCCACCAGTGAACAGACAGTACTTGGCCACTTTTTAAAAAGACTTACCGCTACATGAAATACGCAAGACACCCCCGGAGCAACATGAGACGAATGAAATTCTAAGAACAATCACCCTGTATCCTCTCCTGCTCTGTATTCCCAGAAGCTGATAGGCCGCTCGCAACATTTCACGTCGCCCAGAGTCACAATCCACAACTCTTTCCCTCGTGAAGTGTTCCACCAACTTAGACAGCTGTTCGGAGCCAATGGGGGCTGGGGGGAGCGGGGAGAGCCACCCATGTATTCCTCTATCATGAACTAAATACCCACACCGTCCCCGTGGCCTTTTCTGAAATAACTGTTTTTGCCAGTGAAGTGCTAGGAATTGTTGACAGCCCAGAGTTCACGTTTGGCCAGCTGCGCGTGGTTCTGAGCACTCTTCAACATGCAGCCCTCCGTCTGGTGTCATACGTGTTACTTCCCGGCGATGATGGAAACTCAGGGGCATCTTATAAAGTTACTGAAATCTGACCCCCTGCTTGATGTTTCAAGTCCTGGACAAACATAACTTTAGAGGGAGCAGAGCAGGGCCCCAAAGAAAGAGGAGCCCGCATTTTCATCTGCCTTTCATCGTGGTCATTCAGTCAGCCATCTAGGACCCTATTCAGCAGAGCTTTTCATTATGCAAAAAAATGCTAATCCTTTTCCGATGCTTTCACACTCGTATAAACCCCCATGCCTTCAACTGAAAAGCAATTATATCAGTTTACCTTTCGGTCCAAAACAGGACTCATATTCCAATAACAGAACCCCTTTTCTCGTCCTATCTTTTCGCTTCAGGAAACTAGAGATTATTGGGAGAGGCATTCTTAGGAAAGAAGCCATTATTTTCAATATGACTGTGTTGACCAATGGGTGGAAAAAGTAGAATAATCCCAAGAAGAGACAGTCCTCTCCTCACAGCAGATTGTCTTTCCTGTGACAGCACTGACCTTCCCTGTGCCAGTGCCCAAAGAGAGTGAGACTCACTGGGGTCTATTAATCAGAAACAAATTATGAAAGAATGTCGCCGGACTGGTTGACACTCTCCTGTCTTGGGAGACGCAGGAGTGGCCTAGTAACAATGTCCTCTTCATGGGTAATGAGCAGCCATGACAAATGGGCCAGAGAAACTATTTATTTGCATATGCAAATTCTCACACAAGGGAGACATGTACAAACAAGTGTCATTGTAAGGTGGATTAGGCAAACAACGCTTTCTTTTTAGGACATTCTGCAGCCCAGAGCATTAGTCAGCACAATTAAACCAGTCTCCATGGAGACTAATGAAATTTCACCATGGTATGAGTTAAATTAGATAGCTAGTTATGTGTTTCCACAATCCAACTTGAAATCCATTATTGTGTCAGAACAATCGTGCAATTGTGCCTCACTGATCTCTGCCAGCTCAACAAGCTCCTAAGTTGACAATTTGCATATGTTAATATAATTAAGCACTAATTACATGAAACTTGTACATATTCACAGGCACTTTCCCTGGGCGCTTTTCAGTTTGAACCTTGGCCAAGTCTTTAACCCTTCGAACGGTCTGAGAGGAGAAAAGCTCTGCCTGTGGGTACAGCCCCTGGGCAGACCAGGAAGCATCCTCACTCACCAGCACAAAGCTGAACCTGGCTTCTCAAATTTCCAGCAACAATGACAGAAAATAGTTGGTGAGTGTGCTAGGGACCAGGAATCGAGGGGCAGAGGGAGGTAGGGGGAGGGCTTAGTCTTTAAAGGCTCAGAACCAGAATCTTCTCAGAGGCAAGCAAAGGCATTCATTTCAAGGCACCGTTAAGAAAGAATCTGCTCTCCCTGACACTGTCCAACCTCGGGAGATGAAAATGGTTTGACAACAGCAGAAACAGCAAGCAGGAGGAGGAGAAAGGCAGCCAGCAGCACCTAATGAGCTTTACATAAATATATGCAGAGGCAATTAAGCAATGTTAATTACTATGACAGCGGTTAATTGAATATAATTAGATATTTTAAGCCACTGAATAAAGCATAGTTAAGATTAATTTTATTGAGATTAATTGTAAATAAGGATAGATTAGCTCTGTGTTTTGACAGGCATAAAAAGTAGTTCTGCAAATTAAGCAGGAGCAGGGCCACCCGTCCCAAAATCATATATTATTTTAATGTCACACCTCAGAATCATCTCCTCAATAAACATGACTTTTCAAACCCAAACAGACAGGAATCTTGAAGAAAAACAAACAGCTTGCAGAGATTAAAGAGCCTTTTGTCCTTTTTCATGTGCATTTCTTTTAACAGACTAAATTAAGCGAGTCTGGTGGACGTTTTTGAGGAAGGAACATTTCACACTGAATGGAAAAAATGTTCTATCACATATGAAATTCGTGCAGCTGTGCGGAACTCGGTCCAGATGGTTTCAGACTATAAACCACCACCAAATGATAGACAGTAGGCCTTCCCAAGGTTAGGTGATAGAGTCCCAGCCTTTTATTTTGACCTCCCAAATTTCTGCTTTGTCTTATTTCCAACCCAATCACATATTTCCTTTCCCAATTGTGTTTTTCCAAGAGGGTGAAGAGAAACACTGTGCCTACTGAGTATCAGAAGTGAAGGTAGACGAGGTGGAAGGCCTGTCAGAGATGGCTAAAGCAGTCAGCCACAAAATGCAATGATAGCTATGACAACACTGTATGCAGATGACAACACTGTGATTAGGACTCTTCGAAACAATGGTGTCTAGAAATCTCTCTTAGGAAAATACTACTAAATGAAAACCCCTCCCAAATTCTTTCACACCAAGCTCATTCATGCCTGGTCTCTAAGAAAATTAACACAGTCCTCAAGAATGCTGAACAAATCACTAATAGGAAACGCACTTCGGCTGATTTTGAAATGAATCAATAGGTGATTAACATAATATTTTTAAGCAGCAGCATGTGTGTGTGTGTGTAAAACAGAAACATATACATTTCCAATACCTCTTAGCTCTTAATCGAACGAGGACTTTATGCTCCTGAGCCCGCCTCTACACCGCCTCACAACTTCTTTAGGATGCCCTAAGTCTTTTTAACGAAAATCCTAAAATGGTCTGTGAAACAAGACCACGACAAGCCATTCTGCAGTGAAAGATGTTAAATCATCCAGCCTCTTCTAATAGACTTGAGACTTATTGAGGTAGAAACCATAAAAAATGAAGAAGGGAAATTTAATCCCTGAAATATTGATTTGCACATTAATATCATATAGGCAGAGGGCAATTTGGCTTCGTGGAAATGACACATTGTCGACCCTTGGTGAAGTCAGAGCCAATCTAACTGCTGAACATGTCTGAATCTCAAGAGTTATTAAGGGCCTCCCTTCTTGCCTTTATGACTTTTCTTCAGCCTACCAATGCAATCTTAAATGTATTATCTTTAAGAAATAATTGTAAAACCTCAGGGGTTTTCCAGTTAATGGAAGGGAGGCCAAACCACATCAGATTCTGAAATGCAACATTAAACCCTCGCAATCAACAAAACCACCTCAATTCTCATCCATCCAGTGCAGGATCTAATATTGTTATTAAAGATAATCAAATTTCATTGTGTAAATTTAGGCTCATGGTCAGAGGCAACCAGTACATTCTGCAATATTAAACAGCGATTTTCTCAGTCTCCCCCTGTTTTCCTTGCTCGTGCAGTATCTTTCCACATAATCCAACTAGCTCAGAATTAATGAACACATTTGGGCTCATCTGCTAAAAACTGCAAAAGATGACAATGAAGCTGAACAGGTTTCCTTTTTTTTTTTTTAACTTCAAGCAGCAACTTTCACCTCCCAGACCCAGAGCCCCAGCTCCCTGCCTGACCCCACAGTGGGTGCTGTGCCTCTGACTGAACAGCTGCTTTTACCTGACCTTTCTTTGTTCCTTAGGTACATTTCACTTTTCAGATTTATGGTATGCCCCCCCATATTTCATTGACTCTACATTGCCATAAAAACGAAAACACTGCAATACCAGCTTACTTTTTTCAAATCTAAAAGCAGCCAGCTATTGAGTAAATACACAGTAATGCTCTCTCCCCAGTTTATGCCGTAAATATTAAAACCGTTTTTTTCTTTAACTAACTGTATAAACCTTATGACCCCCACACTGAAACCAGGTGCAAGAGGTTAAAACAGCTGGCTAGCCATCTTTTATTTTTGTGTGCCTTCCCACTGACTGAAACCACAAATGTTGAAAACTATCAAATATTCCCTTAAGGATTTTTTTTTTTTTAAGAGGAGGAAGGAAAAAGGAAAACCTTCATTTTCTTTAATATGCTCCTCTGTGGAGACGAAGAAACTCTAAAACACAATCAGTCACAGAAGCAGCGAAATCCTCGCGAATAGCTCCTTTCTGTTGTCTTTAAACCACCATTTCCAACAACTTCTATGCACAATTGTTTTTATTCAGTTAGAAAAGAGAAGAAGAGGGTGGGGGGAAGAAAGAAAGAAACAAGAAAGAAAGAAAGTCTGAGCTTGCTCTGTCAGTTTTGCCAGCAAATATCAAGTAAAACAAGTGTTGATGGCACCGAGAGTGTTACGTACCCGGGCTGTGTTTTTGCATTGCTCTCAATGGAAGCGATCGATGCCCGTGTCACTGTCGCGTCCCAATCGTAGCCAAGTCTCAGCCTTAATCTAAGCAACACCCGAAAAGGCAGCGGCAGCCGCAGCCTCTCCCTGACTCTTCCATCCATCCACCCAACTAAAAATATAATACTACATATGAGCTTTAAGCACTCCACGTTTACAGGGATCAAGCCACTGAAAATCCAGGAGAACACAATAAAAAAAAAAAAAAACCCTCCTTCTGTCTCTTGTCTCTCTCCTCCCTCTCTCTTCCTCTCTCCTCTCCTCTCTCTCTGTCTCTCCTTTTGCCATCTACATGATCCTTGATTAAACATGGAACAGAGTTAATAAAAAAAAAAAAAAAAAAAAAAGGAGGGGGTAAGGACTCAAGGAGAGGAAATGCAACTGTCAGAAATCGGGACCGCCAGGTTTCCTGGTGAACCTGCCTCCGTCTCAGTCAGTGTCAATCCACCATCTTCCGCCAGTGAACTTGTCTTTGGGTTTTTGTTTGGTTTGGGGGATTGTTGTTGTTGTATGTGTGCTTTTTTTTTTCTTTTTGGAAGGGGGGAGGGGAAGGCAAGGTGGGGGCTGGCGGTGGGGGGAGCAGGGAGAACGCGTGTGAGTCTGTGTGTGTTGAGTGTGAGTGTGTGTGTGTGTGTGTGTGCAGGGGTCGGCGTGGTTGTAGTGGGGGGGTCCGTGTTTGCGATCTGAACCTTTGGTACCTACAAGGAGGGTGTCTCACCGAACGGTAGCTAAGACCTCACCAGAACCGCGCGGAAGTGAGGAGTCGCGGCCAAAGGCGCCTGCCGGAGCTTGGTCTCCGGGCCGGACCCCAGCCCGAGCGCCGACCGGAGCCCCCCGCCCGGATCGCAGGTAACAAAGAGATACAAAACCAGTGCACCGTCTTCTGGGGGAAGGGGGACAGGACCGGGAGCCCTCAGTAACTTGGGCATCGGCGGAGAAACTTTATACGATCCATGAGAAATTGTATTATTATTATTTTATCCGATAGCAAAGGGCAGAAAGAATGGGGGAGGGGAGCGAGATAGAAGTAGACGGAAAGCGAGACCCGACGCATTCCAGCCTCTCTGCCCGGAGCCGCTGCGGCCGGAAGGCGCACTGGATGCCGGAGAGGCGAAGGAGGTGAAGTTCGGAGACCTGGAACCCCTTTGGGGGGGCCGGGGAATCAATCAGTTCTCACAGCCGGCCACAGCCCCCCCCCTCACACACACACACACACACACACACACACACGCACGCACACATGCACACACTCACACGCCCCGTGCCCTTGGCCAAAAAGAAAGGAACAGATTCTGGACCCCGAGCCGCGGGTGTCTCCGCTCCGGTCTAACGCGCACCCCGCAGCCCACGCGCCCGCGAGCGGCGGCCGCCTCCCGGCTGGGTCCCGGCCCCGAGGCCCGGCGCTCCCGCCTCCTAACGGACCTGCCCTCCCCGCGCCGGCGCCCGAGTCCGCGCCGCCCGCCCGGAGCAGCCCCGGGCCGTGCCCGCCGCCTCGGCTCGAGTCTACCTGCAGCCCCGGCCCCAGCCCGCGCGCCCCGGCCTCCCCGAGTCCCCGCGGTGCGCCGACCCCCGGGCCTCCGCGCGCGCCGGCCCCAGGCGCCCTTCCGCGCACTGGAGAAAGGGAACGGGGGTGGTCTGAGGAGGACGAAATCCGGACCGAGGGAGGGAGAGGAAGCAGGGACGGGGGCGCGGGGGGGGCTCCGAGCCCCACCGACCAACGTGCAAAGTTTCGGACGACGGGTGCGCAGGAAGGGTCATCCCGACCTGGGTGTGGGGCGCGGGGCGGGCGGGGACCCCTGGCCGTGCTCGCGCCGCCGCGAGCTGACAGCCTCCCCGGCTCGCGGTGCAGACCGACCCCGCAAAGGCAGCACAGAGGAGAGCCCACGGCTCGGCCGAACGTGGGGGCATCCTCCCCTTAACCCAAAAGTTAAATCCCGGAGAACGCAGCCCCCTCGAAGCGAGTGGGAAATCAGGCCCCTCCGTGCCCCACCTCCCTTCCTCCGTGGAGCACATCCTCGAGCCAAAAAGAAACGGGGGGAAAAGAGGGAAAAAGGGGGGCAGAGCGGAAGAGAGGGTCGGGATGCGGGGCCGTGTGCGAGAGCGAGCGGGAGCGAGCGAGCCGCGGGCGGAGAGGGAGCGAGGCGGAGAGGGAGAGAGAGAGGGAGCGAAATATCAAAGATTGTGCAAGATCAGGCTGGAAAGATAATCGATACTCGACCTAAATTTAACACAAACTACTCAATAAAAGTTAAAGAAAAAACTTACTTTCCATTTCCCCTGCAGTTCCTACTCGATCTTCGCTTCTTTTTGTTTTGCTTTTATTTTACTTACAGCTGATCACATCCAAGTAAAACGAGAGGGTTCATTTAAAAAAAATTAAAAAAATAAAAAAAAATAATCCTCGAACTTTATTGGGTGAAAATAAAAACGCTGGAGCAGAAAGTGGGGGGCATGGAGCGGTCCTCGGGGGTCCGGGAGGAGTTAAAGCATGTGCCGACCGCGGTCTCGCTGTTTGGTTGTGAAGGGGTTGGGAAAAGGAGGAAAGGAAATGAAAATCCGATATGTCTTTATTCTGCTAATTATTATCGTTTTAGCCCTGTTTAAAAAAATGGCTGATTAAGTTGAGTGCGCATGTCTTTGTGTGTCTATTCCCGATATGCACTCTGGGAATGAGAGAGGAGAGCGAGGGAGAGGGAGAGGGCGGGGGGGAGAGCGAGGTGTAATTAGTGAGGTGATCAACATTCCCCAGACTGCAAATGACGCGCAGCCCGGACTCGGAGCAGCCCCGAGCCTCGCCGCTCCCAGGGCTCGGAGCGCGGCGGCGGGAGCCCGGGACGGCCGAGGGCAGGGATGGGGACCTCGGGGCTCGCACCCCACGCGCCCCTGCGCGCCGCTCCCAAACTTCATTACACACACACACACACACACACACACCAAAGGGGGGGGGATCAAACCTAAATACCGCCAAAGCAGTGCCCTTTCTTTTTTTTTTTTTTCTTTTTTTTATTTTAATGAGGCAAAGTCATTATTGTCGGACCAGAGATTTGTTTACTAGGGAGCTTTAAGCAGAAATGGGAGTTAGGGCAATGAAGAGGTTTGCTCTGCCGAGGGGATTCTACGACGGACCAGCACGCACTTTAATGGCGAAATGCCGGGGGCCTGAGCAAATATGCAGATGTATGTAAATCCAGGGTGCCTAGCTGTGTGCAGAGAGGGCTCTGGCCAGCCTGTTTCACAGGACGAACCGCACTCTGCAATCGTAGGCAGCCTATTTAAACACGGATCTTTCGCTTGCACACGCAGGAGAGAAAACCCAGGGCAGGGAAGATGGAAGCAGATAGTTTAGTCAAAGTAAACTTTCTAATGAGAAGAAGCGATGGGTGCAAGGGTGAGAGTGGAGGCACGGTTCTCGACTTTACGTAATATTCTTGAATATTTTATCAGCATTGCATAAGTTCAATGTAATAGATTTAAGAAGACTTAGGGAAAACCCTTTCATCTTGCCAGTCTGTTGAATTATCTTTCTTGAAGCACATTATGATGAATTTTAAAACCCCACTCCAGATCTCATTAGAATGAAATATACTTGGTATTTTCTGGCGCAAAATTTAAGGTGGCTGATTCTCATTTGAAAATCTAATTATCTCTTTCCAATATTACAGATGTGAATATGAGTGACACTTTCATTAAAAGATAATTAACTAAAACTAGGAATAGACCTACTTTTAAATACCCCTTACTGAATAGGGAAGATATATATGGATACACACACAGACACACACACACACACACACACACATACACACACAGTGCTACTCAGATAGCAACTTGATACACTACTACACCACAGGTCAGAAGGAGACACCACCTATGCAATATTTCAAAAATAGGAATTCTACAGAGAAGGTGAGAGCCACAAATCAAGCAAGCCCAAACCAGGAAATACTTGCAAGGTCCACCTTCCTGGACAGGTGAGGTTCCAGCTGCTTTTGAGCTGACAGGCCTTTGAAGTTCTGATTTGCCAGAATCTGCCTCAAAACCTTGTCTTAGGCCTTCAGCAGCAAATCTACCCAACCCCACCAGAAGGGCTTCTCGCACAAGCACTGGGAACAACAGAGGCCAACGTGCTCGTTCTGGCCTGAGCCCTGGCGTTTATCAGAGAACACTGGGAGAATCCAAGGACGGATGCAAATGGGGTTAAAACCCCAACAAAACATCTGAGGGATAAAAGCAGAGTCCCGGAAAGAGTGGTCCCAGGCCCAGGTCGGGAAAGCTGGTTGCCTACGAGCACCTGGCTAAGGTTCCAGTGACAGTCCAGAGGCTCCTGGGGGGAGAATAGAACCGAGATACGGTCTTTATTAAGAGGGGAGAATAAGCAGGTCAGCACCTTAGGGTCTGGAGTCGGTGCCCAGAGTCATGCATCAGAAACTAGGGCTACTAAACGTTAGCAGAAAGGACATTATCTACCTCTCTAAAGCCTCCATTCCATTCCAGACTTGTTTGGGAAGAAATCAGCTCAAACTGGACAGCTTTCTCAGATTTTTAAGTTAGTTGGAAGCCCCCCTCTTACACGGCGACCGTCTCACTGTGTGCTGTGGTGTCCGGTTGCATCTCAGCGGGCTTTATCCATGTGCCTTCAGAAGCGTGCATGCCCACGAGGGTAAAATTTAAATTCTCTGTAACTTGCAAGTGAAGAAGGTGTTTATGTAGCGTTACTGTTTACCGAAAAAAAACGCCCTAGAGAGCGAAAATTCGGGCTTTACAAAACGATGTGAGGTGTGGGGACGGAGAAGAGGGTGGGGGGGCTTTTAAAGAGACTGAGGGGAAATGAAGGCAGGGAAACTTTCAGGTTCAAATCGGAAAAGATCAAGCCCTTCGCGAGAGAGGGCTCCACATACAAGCCCACTGATGGAAAAACCATTTCCTGCGATTTCGGAAGGGTAAGAGCGTGTGATGAAGGAAGCACCTGAGAACAATAAGTCTGTTCCAGGCTCAGGTGAAGAAAGCGCCCCGTTTCTGGCAGGGAAGAAGAGGGAAATGACGATCATTTCGTTTTCAAGTTCTCCTTTATTTCTTTTGCCTTTTTCTTCCTGAAACATCATCAATAACATGAATGTCATTAATGTCAAAACACCGAACGTCAAAAGGGGAAAACCATTTTAAAAATTTGGTGGCTCTTTCTTCTCGACGCCCCCCACCCCCTCCCCTCTTTTCTTGGGAAATTCAGCCCTGTGGGGGCGGGGTGGGGGTGGGGGGAGCGGTTACGGAATTCTGAGTAAGAAAACAAAAGCAGGGAGGATTTGGAAGAGGGGCGCCCACTTTTGCAAGCCCTTGTGCTCGCGAGTGCTCCCCTCCTCGAGTGCGTTTGTTTTCCTTTTAATCATCGCTTTCTCGTCCTCTTTCACCTCTTTCCTAAGAAGAGAAGCTGGGGTGAGGGTCGGGGGTTAATGGGCTGAGCGGAAGGGGCAGAGAGGGACCGGCCCCGAGTCCAGGGTTTCCCTCCGGGGCTCGGCCTGGGAGCGCGCCCGCGCCGGGCGGGGAGCCGGAGCCGCCGGGCAGGGCGGCGCGGGCAGGGCCGGGAGGCGCGGAGCGCGGCGCCGCGGGCAGGGGCGCGGCGCGGCGGGCGGGCGAGCTCGAGCCAGGCCCGCGGGCGGCTCCGGCGCTCGGGCGCTCTCTGCCCGGCCCGGCGCGGCTCGGCCGCGGCCCCTCGCTCCGGGAACCCCCAACTGCTCCTCTCGGGTCTCTGCGGACCCCTTGCCGTCCACCTTTGACCCTGTCCCCCCACCCCCACCCTACCTCCCCATTCCGCTGTCCCTAAACTCTGCGCGAACCCGCCGCCGCCCTCCCGGAACGATCGGCGGCGACTTTTTATTTCCCAGTGAACCGAGCAGAGGCTCCCGTGCAGCACCGAGAACTTTCCCTGGACCCTCTCCTGCACTCTCCGAGGCTGCCCCAGCCCAGCCGAGCCCACGCCGGGACCCTGGGACCCTGCCCCCGAGCGCTGAGCTAGGCGAGAACTCAAAAGGGACACCAGGTGGTTAGGTGTTGAGTGTTGGAGGCAAGGAGTAATGAACATTGAGACAAAATGCAATTTCCACTTCCAGACTTTTCCTCGGCGCATTTGATTTCCCAAATCTACGCCGCGGACACTCCGGGCTTTACCGTCGCTTTAATGAGTCTTCGGCTGTCTGTCCCCCCTTCCCCCGCCCTCCCCGCCCCAATTCAGTAATAAGTACCCAGCTCCCTCCCCCACCTGCAGGTCCCTCCTGCTCCAGACCGGCTCCAGCCCAAGGGGAAAAGGTTCGCAGTCTTTTGACCGCGCTTCCGGGGTCGATAGACGAGCTCAGTGTGAAACGAGGGCTTGCACGATTTCAGCGAGAGGAGGCCTTTCTGTCACTACAGCCACTTGCAGATCCTCAGCCCCCTCCTTCTTCCCTCTTTCTGTTGGGGCTTCTCCACCCGGGGGCTATTTAACAAAGGCAGTCTGTTAACTAACATTTTTTTTTGTTTGTTTAACTCACCAACTCCTTTCCAAAGCACACTTAAACCTGATACCAATGTCTGTCATGTTGTGCGAGTGGGGAGGTGAGGAGGTGGGGCGTGGACGTGTGTAAGGGGGAGACGTGAAGTTGACAGTGAATCGGAAAGTGCAGGGCTTACTGGGGAAGGTGTCACAAACACATTATATTGACAATGAAATAATTCAAGAAATGGTGTGGGAGCGCGCCAGACCTCATACTATGAAAAGGGGTGTATTTTCCTGAGAACTAAGGAAGGGGGAAATTTAAAATACGACCTAACGTCCCGAATGGACATCTCTTGGATGGGGAGCGTGAACTAGATAAAATGAAATTCGAAAAGGAAAAACATGTCTGAAGGTGTGTGTGTGTGTGTGTGTGCAGGATTCGTGAACGGTCAAGCCTGCCCTTAGCTGACTTCCTCCCTTGCCGCAGCCGAGGTCTGTCACCTTTGTGGTCCTTTTTTCTCATAAAAATGCCGCCCTCTGGCTCCGGGGTCTCTAGGTCTGTACTTCCACATCCCTGTAAATTTCTCTTCCTGAAGTCCATTTGTTTGCCTTAACTTTACCGTAAATCTGTTTTACCGGTTTTTATTCTTCTGGAGGTTTGACCTGTGCGTGTGTGTGCATGCGTGTGTGCGTGTGTGCATGTGTGTGTGTGTGTGTGTGTGTGTGTGTGTGTGGTGGGGGAGTCATTATGTAAAGTTAGACACAGGTAAAGTAAGGAATGGCCAGGGGGAGGAGTTCTAGAGGGTCTGAGGAGGGAAGAATTAAGGGAGGGGAGAAGGGAAAGAGAGGAGAGGGAAAGAGAAAAGTCAGACGCCCTCTGGCCTTGCAAAGGTCAGGGCTCAGACTGTGCTGTGACCTCGTTTCCCTGTAGGCAGCCGGGGCAGTGTTTATAAACAGAGTCAAGCAGGACTGTCCCCAAACAATAGCACTTCGCTAACTTCACAAGCACTTCCACAAGCTCTCGTGCAAATTAATGAGGACTCCCTATCACCACTGCAACACAAATACACGTTCACACAAATACACATTCACACCATCCAAGCCCAGGAGCAGAAGCACACCCTTCTCAAAATGCAAGGAGATATTTCCAGCAAGAGTATCCAATGAAAATTCTGCATTCCATCTGGGGAAGAGCTCTAAGAGACAACCATGCAGATAGGAGAAGATAGACAAGTGGGGGGTGGGGGGAGAATAACTGGAATTTCATTGAATAGAAGATAAAGTTGCAATCTTTTAAAACCTAAAACATCTATATCTAGTCCATGAAATGGCATACAAACAATATGCGAAACTCCGGCCACCGAACAGAATTCTTTTAAAACAGGACATTAAATTCATCCAAACAGTCACATTTCCAAAACAAAACTGCAGATCTTTGTAGTTAAAGCAAAGCCACCACCTCTGCATGTAAGGTCCCTAAATATTAGACACAAAAGCACCATTAAATCCCACAGCAAACAAACAGTCCATCTGATCTAAGTTATAAAATGCATAATTAAATCCATCTTTAATTACAAAAGGCAGCTTAGCAGAAACTAAATGAATCAAAGATTTTGAAACAAATGTTGTTTGTCAAGGTATAGAAATGATAGCTTTACATTATATTGTAATCAAAACTCCATTCCAGGACTAAATTACAAGATAGGCAAAAATTAAAAAATTAAAAAGGTCAAAGCAAAAAATAAAAAAGGAATGAAAGGATTTTCAAACTTTGGCTTTAAAATGATTTTCAGTGCAAGTCTAAGGGAAAAAAGGTTAAAGAAAATATACCTCAGAGTAAAAAGATCATCTTCTTTTCTTCTTTGTCTATCAGTCCCCTGTTAAAGCATATGGAAAATGTTTTCAAATGCCCGGATTTGGCACATTGTCATTTTAAAGAGAGGAGCGCAGGGATGCCGGTAGAGAAAATGGGAAATAAATTCAGGATTGGGTGCTGCCTCCTTCAATGCGGATTTATCTAAGTTTAATTTAATATTCCGCAATCACTGGATGATCACATATAATTCACCCAGATTTTAAAGGGCTTTATTTAAATACCTCGAGCAACAAGAGAATGAAATTTAAACCGTTGCAGCCATTGCTTATATTTTATATTTTCCTTTAGAAGAACTTTAAGTGGCAATTTTTAATAAGAAAAGGAAAAACGATAAAGGTTTTGGTTTTTTCAACGGGAGAATGTTCAAGGAAAGCATTAGCTTTATTAAAATCATTCTGAACGTAAAATCAAAAAGCACAAAATGGTTGTTTGTAAAACACTAAACCTTTAATCGATTTTATTGGCATTCCGATCGATTAGATAAACGGAAATCTATAGCAAACATCAAAGCCATTTAAAACATTTTCTCTATCTCATTTATAAGCAAAACTTTTTCTTTTCAACAGAAAAAAAAATGATTATCAAACGACTAACAGGAAATTCTTCAGATATCAAATTACGATAATAAAATTATTTCCACATGGAAAGGGATAATGACAATGATGACAGTAATTACAATAATGAATAATTCAACAACCCTTTGACATGTATGGAGGAACCTCGAGCAGAAACTGCTCTTGAAGGGGGGCGCCTTTAAAATAAATACTTTCTCTATTTTTAAAGGAAATATTTCTGAGACCCTCTCAGGGGGCCGAGCTTGGGTGTGGCTGTCGGACTGGTGTGAATTTCCCTGCAGTTGCAAACGAGTCTATTTCTTCGCGGGCGTCTTTCTTCCAAATTGAGTTACTTCTTATCAGCAAAAATTAATTAATATGTAAATGTCAAGGAGACCTACCAGGTTTACACACTCGTGTCTAGACCTGTCTTCTACTTATTCTAAAAGGTGATTCCCAAATTAAAGGGGGTGGGGGCGTCGAGGACTGGACTCCCCCAACCTGAACGCGATCATACGTGTGACAACAATTTATTTGGAGCTCGGAAAACCGCTGTTCGGAGAAACGCAGCCATCTGAGCTCAGGGCGCTCTGGGCTGCAGCAAGAGGACATGTTGCTGGAACGGGCGTTCTGTTTATTTGTTAAAGAAAATCAATGCGAGTGGCTGTAAAGTAAGTTGGCGAGGCGTGTGTTTGGGACCCGCGGTGGTGGCGGCGGGCTGCCCCGGCAGCCCCTCGTCCTGCCGGGGAGGTCCCCGCGCCGCCCCGAGCCGCGCGGCACCTGGCGCCCCGCTCCGGGGGCTGCCCGCGGCGCCCTCGTCCGCCGCCTCCGTCGGCACCCTCGCTGCCCCCGGGGCCCCGCGGTGCCAGCCGTGGCTCCTTCCAGGGGCCCGAGCTTGCCTGCCCACGCCCTCCCTCGGCGGCACACGCTTCGTTCCTTCCCCTCTCCCCCTGACTCCTGTCCTCTCCTCCTTCCTTCCCTCTACAGGGCTGAACTTGGGCACGGCTTCGCCTGCGCGTGGAGTCCCCACGTCTTCCCGGTGACTCGCCGAAGCCTGCCTGCGCCGCCCCTCCCCCGCGGGGCGCTCCTGCCCGGGCCCCGGCACCCGGGTCCTCTGCCCCTCGCCCTCCTCTCGTCTCCTCCAGACATTCCAGCGAGTTCTCCGCGCACCGGAACGCGCTCTTCCCGCCTCCCCCTGCTTCCCGTGGACGGGGAAGGGAGGGAGGTGGGCTCGGAGTCCAACTCCCAGGGGCTGTATTCTATTCTTTTAACAGCTTTACTTTCCCTTTTCTTCTTTGCGTAACCTTCACCTACCAACTAATTTGTACCAGAAGCGCTTCTCAGGGCTGCGCCCCTCCCGCCGCCCCGCCGCCGCCCGGGCTGCGATTTCCACGGACTCGGGGGCCGCCTAACGCACTTTCTCTTCCCGGACGAAGTTAGTTTCCAGGGTTCCAAGGGCTCCGTGCAGCGCCTCTTTATCTGCCCAATGACTTCGTTGCCCCCGAGGTAGGGTGGGGCGTGGGGGGAAGTGTATCGCCCACCCAAGTCCCTTTGAACGCCCTCGACTCCCCGTCCCCCCACCCGCCCCGGCAATGTCTTGGGTGAATAATAACGAGTTCTGGAAGGGTTCCGCTCGCAGTGCGCTCAGACCGCTTCGGAGTTACTCCTGAGCGGGTGTCACCCCCTGGCTCGCGTCCTCCGGGTCCCAGCGGGCAGCGTGTCCACCTTCGCCCTTCCCCTCCCCCGCCCCGGCCGCCCGGGCCGCGGGAGGGGCGCGCGGCCCCGAGACCTCGTCCTCTGGCCTCTTGTTTCTCGCGGCTGCAGCTGCCGCGGAAATTCGCTGCGGCCGCTGCCTCTTCCCGCTATAATCCCAGACCTCCCGTCATTGGGCAGCTCCTCGGAGGCAAGAAGTCAACACCATGGCAACCCGACAAGCCTATCAAATCACCGGCTGGCGTGACCGCGGCAACACTGTAGGCAGAAGTGGGCTGGGCAGAGGGGCCGAGCGGCCGCCAGGCTCAGGTACACACAGTCTGTGAGTGGACAGCCGCTGTCAGCCTCCACGGTCTGGCCACACAGACGTGCGCCACCCGTTCATGCCCCTACCCCAAGTCCCCTCGTGGGGGACCGGGAGGAGGACTGGACAGGCACCGAGAATGGGAAGACACACAAGAGAGCTTCAAACTCCAAGTCACCGAAGCCCTAGATAGTGGATGATGCCTTGTGCCCCAGTAGTGGGTGAAACCAAGTCACAACGACCTGCGAACCAGAGTTCAGGGGTTTGCACGAAGGTGTGGGCTTTTCTTCCCCAGGTCCATCACGTGCTTGAACAAAATTCGTGCAATATTCTGTTCCGGGGTTCCGAAAGGATAAAGGAAAATGTGGTACGTTCAACTTTTCCTGAAGGCCAGTGTCAGTTCTGCCAAAAGACATGGCCCGACATCAATTTCAGCTATGCTGATTGGCTGCCTTGGAACTGGCCTCAACTTCACCTGTTAACTGCTCTGCCAAGTTCTTTCATAAAATGCGTGCTGTGCGTGACGTGTGTCCTAGAGAAGCAGCAGGGGAGACTGGGAAATGGGCAACCAGGACACCTGTGTGTTCCTCCCGGGCCTGCTCGGCCTTGGCATTCCCTCATTTTCCTTGAGAAACTCCCAAGGAGGCATATGGAAGAAGACGGGACTTTCACGAATAGTTCAGAACATCTTACTCATTACCATGAGATAGACCGAACGTGCATGTTTCTTTTTTTGGTTTTAAAAGCCAACGATGTTTTTGAGAAACACAACGTATTATTTATCAGTTTATAATTCCATTGTGAAACCTTTGACCGATATTTGTACAAGAATATAGAAGGCTGTCACTGACCATATAACTCCCTCTGTCACTTACCTCATTGCTGATTTCTATAATAAATTTCAAAATGCCAGTTTGGTCGCTCAAAGTTGTGTAAGACAGAGAGACATCAATTTAATAATGAGGCTAATGTGTCATACTGAGGAAGCCTTGTATGATTTCTAAAATCTATCCTGAAGTCCACTCCACATAAACACAATTCACTAAGTAAACAATTTTCATATTGACCGAACTTTTTTTATGTGTGAGTATTTAAATTATACTTGGCACCCATAAAATGCTAGAGTCCTGGAAAGGTTTCTTCAACAGTGAATGCAACATTAAGCAGAGTAGGACAGAAAGCCAATGTTCGTGGCTCTAAAGACAAATTCAATGAAATCCTGAAATTCACTTCCTAACTTTCTCTGTATTTCCTTACTGATGGATCCTAATGTTAAAACAGTACATTTTCAAAATAGAATTCATTACAGGCCAAAACCCAGTATAATAACTAGAGAACAGGTCACGAAATATTAGAGAAAACTTCGGACCCAGTAGGATTTTCCCTGCCCTGAAATGCTAATAACATTTGGGTAACACTTTCTTATTCTGGGCCACGTTGCAGAGTTCACTGATGACTCCCCAAGCACACGGAGCTGAAATTTGGTTATGATTTAAATGGTTACATCAATGCCAAGTTATTGATATCCTTAAATATTTGGGGCTAATCCATATTACATTTGGCATGTACTGAATGATTAGAGTGGGAAATGTTAAGAAGAAACACAATACTACAATTTTAAATTAAAAGGCATAATCTATCTCCCAGAACCAAACTTGCAAATTTAAGATGTTTTTAAGGAGAAGTTAAATGAAGTGTACAAAATTATTCCAGTACATTTTGGCTTCAGTAAGAGTAAATGAACACAGGAAACGTGATCACATTTAAAATGTTATTATTTCATTGAATGGTATATCCTCAGTTAATGGAAAATGTTAAATACCTTAGGATCTATAATACTGTTTGTGAATGGATTTGTGTATGTATGCTAGTCAAAGACATGAACAGAAACTGTTGTTTAAATGTTCATCTACATGTAATATCTAATTTTAAAAAATTAAAATGAGATGAGTTAATAAATTATGCATTACATTTAAATAAAAACAAATATCTAGATTCCTTAGGAGATCTGTTGAGATTCTTAGAAATGGGTGTTTTTTGTTTTCTTTATCATAAGCTTTCAGTCATGTATGGATGGTTGAAAATCAAAACAATTTTCACATGTACTATACAGATAGTTACTTTTTAATCATAAATCAATTTTAATGTAGCTCCTTAAAAATACCCTCCCTCAGATTATATATGACCTTCTGTTTAAATATGGATTTGTGTATATGCCACACACATGTTGCTAGTTAGTTTTACATTCAACTCTTTACATTTACAGCTATACCTTTAGTATTTTCAGTATGGATGATGGTAGGAGGAAATTTTTCTTTTGAGGTTAATGAATAAGAAAGTGAAATTAAATGTCATTTAAATGGTAAATTAAGAAACATTATCAATGCAAGGATGCCTTGCTCATTTTCGGCAGAATGGATACATCTCCATAGAGTTCATTCTTGACCTTACCTGAGTAAGTACTTTTACTTAAAGTATGAGATGCACCTACAGGGGTAATACATTGAGCTTAATAGGAAGACAGTTAATAACCTTTTTTCATTCTCGTGCACTATCAATCATGGCTGTCACCAGTCTGCTGAATCAAAGCAAAAGTGTTCTTCACAGATGACTGATTAGAAACGCAAAATCACAAGATCCATCTTCATGGTCACTTTTATTATAGTCATTTTTAAACTGACAGCAACCTGCTCAGTTTCAGCACACTGGGCATCACAAATAGTGTCACTCAGTGCAGCTGAGCATGAGAAGAGGTTGGTTGGATTATACTTAAAAATAATTAGGCCCTCACCCTTTGTGGAGCCAAGAGAAAGGCATTCCTCTCTCCATCACCCCCATTCCTTCTCCCCAGAACTTGCTTTGATGTTATTGTATTATTCGGGTACCAACTTAAAGGGAGGCAGTGCAGGGTATAGTTCTATCCTTGTTAATTATCTAGGAATTAGGGAATAAGTATGTCCTCTTGAGAGTTACAGATAACTTTTCTGCCTACTGTTTGTCGTTGTTGATTTCATGACAAACAACAACATTGCTATCTTTATAGTAATACCGGATCTTTTTTATATAGAATTATGTTTTTAGACTAAAGCCTTCAGAAATCTAGTTGGACAGGTATGGGTAAATGGTACTCACTATAGGAGACTCTTCTCTGTGGAAGTCATTCACCAGCATCACCTGAAAGCTATATGTAACGCTGGGATTACTGAGGTTAGAACTATTTAAATGCATAACCTTAAATGTGGTCCAGATATTAACTGTTAGGTCACTGTGAGTTCTTGATGTGCAACCCTATGTTATTTCTTTTTCAGCCCTAGAATATTAAAACTGGCAATGTTGCAAAACCAGCAAGTAGATATACATAAATATCATTAAAAGAGGTGGTCTGAAACAGTTATGTCAAAATTGAATGACGAGGAAATTTGTCTTAGTCTTGATGTTTATGCAGCAAAGACGACCCCTTCAGGTTTATTTCAGGATATTGTCATACGTGCCTTTAGAATGTTTTCTAATACTATAGGGTATTAGAGTCATAAATATTTAAATGGGAACATTTTTTAATAGAAATATTTCAAAATATGTTGGGATTTTCATGCCATTGTATAGACTTCCTATTTTATACTGCAGGAAAGAAAACCCAGTTGGATTTAAAATTTAATTTAGTAATTTTAACCAAAGTGCCCTACTTTAAATTTTTATACAGTTATCTTTTCCTTTCATTCCAATGTTCATTTGTTAGCAGCTGAACACACACTTACTCACACGCACACATACACATGAAGGACAGAGGAGAGAAAAAATTATCAATGATAATTCTCTATATAACGATAACTTCATATTCATTTTTAAACGTATTAGTAGTCTACCTTTAACACCTCTCTGTAAAGCTGCCAATTCTTTCCTTTCATCTCTACACACACGTACACACACATGCACGTACACACACCTTTACTGCTTTATTCTGGATTATGAGTATGCTTTTCTACACTGCACAAAATACATAGACAAAACATAGATAGCGGTATTTCTGTATTTATTTCTGTGTAAATACAGAAATATCATTATATACATATATAATGGTATATCTGTATTTTCCACAGATGGTAATAGATGCATGAAAGCACTCTCTCTATATAAGAAGGCTAATATTAATTTTCTTAAATACTCCACTTATATACATATTTCTATAAATATGCAAATTAAAATGAAGAGATTATGAAATAATTAGCTATCTGGTTTGAGTCCTTTCAGTTAAATAAAATTTTCTTAGAATTTGGATAGATATACTCATATATGTTAGTTGATATTTTAAATTATTTCCATTTCATTAAAAAATAATAATGACAATCTTAATGATATATTGTTAAATATGTAAAATAAAGATGAAATAAAATGTTTACACATTTTAAAAGCTACACAATTACATAGGTGAAAATGTATTAATCATTTTAAAGGTTCATTTTCAGTTTACTTTAACAATAGAAACAATTTCTCCTAACAAAAATGTGCATGTATGTGTGTGTGTGCGTGCTAAGTTTGGACAAGTTTATACTCTCAAAAAATATTTGATAGATTTTAATATTATTACTTTTAAAGTTAATTTTTGGTATAAAGCACTCTTTCTGGCTAGTCAGAATATTTATGGAAAAGAGATTTATTTTAAATAGACTCAGTGTAGCACTTTTTGCTACCGAAACTAATTCGATGAAGTGATTTACATATAACTTTTGACATCATGTTCATAATCTATGCAGGTGGTCATTATAGGTCCTAAATATTAATTTTTGATATGCATCATAAATATGAATGTTCATAAGTTTATAAAAATTATAGATGTAGAATTGTTTTTCTTCTATAGATGGGCCTTAATAAATTGAGAAAACAAAAATAATTTACTTTATATTTTAGACATTTAATCAAAAGTTCTTTAATGAATTAGTTTTAAAAGTTACTATGAAATATGATTGAGAATTTTATGTTTTTACATAATTTGAAAACAACATTCACTTACATTTAAACTCTTATGGTTAATTTAGAACATGTCTTGGGGGAAAAAATCAGCATTTTTATTTACCTGAAATGTTTATCAGACTATTTTGTTTTTGTTAGTTTTACAAATTTATCTTCATTTGTGTGCATTGTTTGTGCTTCATTGAGACTGTTATGTCTAAGTGAATATGTAAAGTGCACAATTTTATTTAATATAAGAATATTGTATGATAAATGGGCTAGCATGAAACTCTTATAATTTAGTTGGTAGAGATATACTTAATATATAAATACATACTCATCAAAGAATATTGTAAACTGAAAAAGACTAATAATGTCAGCACATTTCAGTTAGGGCTGTAATTTATATAGGGCTGCATACATATACACAGTTACACCTAAATACTCTCATATTTAGATTATTGACTTCTTTAAATGGCAAAATGCTCTCATACATAGATGTTACCATCATCCTTGCCATACATGCATTTATGCAGCCTAAATATGCAGTTATGTCATTTCTCTCTCTTTCAGTGTACGATTTTCCCTTGGTACTAGAATTGTTCTTTGTTGAACCTTTGTGATTAAAAAAAAAAAAAAAAAGAAGAGATGTTATATGAGTGTCAGTTTGCAATAAATGTGTGAGAAGATGTACGGTCTGGACAGACTGGCTAGCTTTTAACATGTCTTTTCTTGGATTCAGAGCTCCAGTTCCCAACTAGTTATATTTAAAAAGGAAATAAATGAGAGCAAAGGTCATACAAAAACCACCTTGAACATGTTGCAATAAACAAGAGAAAATATTGAAATAGTTAACAATGGTTTGGTATGTTTTATTTTAATTGCTTTCCTATATTATTTTTCCAAATGCTGCTATTATTTAATATTACTGATTTAAAATTGTCATTTTGTTCAGCTTTTACTTTTCCTAACGAGAAAGAAATACAGTCCTTAAAAATCTCCAAAACTGAAATTATTATTTTCCCCACCATTCATAGTCCCCACATCCTTCTGGCCCCTCAGCCACTAAAGCTAGAGGATGCATTTTACAACAAATACCTTGTTTTGATTAGTATGCTTTATTCTCACCTATTTTGGTTCATAAAGAAATATGCAAATAGATTTAATGACAGTTTTTCAGAATGCGCTCCAAGTTATTAGTGATATTTTCAGGTAAAAAATGTAGGATCATGTGATATAAAGATCCCTTTTCTGATAGCTAAAGCTTTTGTATGTAAACCTTCAGTTACATATTACACAACCACTGAAGAATTTTAATGTATTGCAGTTCATTTTACAATATTTGCACAAACATTCAGAACAGTATTAGGTTGCTTAGTTCTTTCATTATGTTATAGTTCACATTTAGATTTTCATTTGAATTTTCCTGTTTTCCGATATTTGGATATCATCTCATTAACTATCCTGAACCAGTAGTTTAAGGTGGGGTAATTCTGAAATGTAAACAGTCCTTCTAGAATTTTACAGCATAGCCATGGAAGAGAGAAATGGGAACTAGCGTTAACTTCTGCCCAAACATTTCCCTGTTATGATTATAAGAAAAGATCAGATGCTGTGGCAATTTTTTTCATATGTGATCTTTCTTTAGAGCTATTTTCAAAGTCAACTGTCCGAAGACCTTATTTTCATTTCCAAAAGCATTAGGTTTTGCTTCTTTGTACGATATTTCTTTAGAACATATTTTAGTTTAATTCACTTTTAGCCAAAGAAACACCGAAGTTCAATCTGGATACCTTCTTCCAACATAATTTAGCCGGACCTTTTCTTAGTCAAGGTTTTCTGGTTTTCATTTTCACTTCATATTCTCAAATAAAAGATCCTTTGTTGTCTACCATTTGATTGGACTTAATGAAAAACACTCCATTTTAACTTAACAGTATTTCCTTTTGAATTTATTATATTTAAGAACACTGTCAAAAATCAAACATTTAATCTCAGGTTTTTATATTTCAAAATATATTACTATCACATGGCACAGTGAGGTGATGTAAAAAGTAGACTGAAAAGATTTCAGAAAGAAAAGCAAAAGCGAAAAAAAAAAAAAAACCTAACACACCCCGGCTTCATTTTAATATGAAACTAGATACTATGGCTAATGTGCAGATTGGGGACAGCAGCTGACTGTAAGGACTAACATGTGACAGGGTGCCAACAGCGGAATTGTGCAGCATGGGCTAAATGAGGTTCACTGATTTGTATTGAGGCTAATATCTTCTTTAAACAATTCCGTGTAAATTGTGCGTAGAAAGTCACTGGAAGCTATTTCTCAGGATAGCCTCGCTGGCTAGCTACCTGCTGGAGTGAGGAAGATAATCAATAGAAAGAAATAGAGCTGAGCACGGGCCTGGGAAGCTTCAGAGCAGTTAATGCTGATAAAAGTAGATGATGTCAATATTTGGGAATAGCACAACTTGAAGATAATAGACAAAAGAGAAGTGCATAGGGTGGCAGGGTGTTCAAACAGGGGCGCAATGAAAGCTGAGGACACCCTGGGCTGCAAAAGACGTTAGTTATTACAGGTACTGTTACATTTCGACTGCGGTCCAAAGCCAGTGAGAGGGTGTATGAAAAACACTGTAACTTTGATCAGAAGCTTAACTACCATTTGCATTTCAATAGTCGATGGGTCTTTCCTGATGATTAGGGTAGGAAAGCTTGTCCCCAAACTTTTGGCAGGCATGTATTTTTACATCTGTAATACTACATGTCTCATTAAGGAATTGAAAACATTGTCTAAGTTGCTTCCCAGATATATTAAAAATCATACAGAAAATGAAATTAAAATGGGCTGTCAGGCAAAGGGTGATACCAAAGATAGAAACAGACCTAATAGGTTTCGCATATACTTGTGATTACAGCAGGCACCTTATTTTCTAAAGGTAGTAGGCTTATAGGATGTGAGGTAATGGTATATTTTTACTAATTTAATACTGAAAATCAGTTTTCCTCTTGCTGTCAGGCGATGAAATTTCGCTCCTCTGCGCTGATCTTTCTGTTGATGTATTATGACATAGTCTGTCAACATGAACAGATATGTGAAGGGAGATTGGGTGCCTGAGACGTACAACCTGCACCAAACTCTTCTTGAATTTTAAGCGTGTTACCATGTTTGGGTACAAGAGGTAAGATTGTGCTTGCTTTAAAAAGCTGTGTTTTTATACGATTTATGCCGAAGCAAACCAGGTGGACCTGGACAAGGCCCTAAACCTGAAGGAAGGGGCCCAGACCAAAACATGTTATTTCTGAATATCTTTGAAAAGAAGCTCTTTCAAATCATTAAGTTGATTCCTTAAAAATTTTTTTTTTAAATAAAACCCCACCATTTGCAAAATATAAGTTTCTCGACAAAGAGGAGGAATGCAAAAATGGTTATCAAACATAACCATTTTCTCCCAAATTAAACAATCCCACAACGGTAACGTGCTTTTATTGTCACAGATGTTTTTATTGTTTGGTGTTAAATATCTGGATTATGTCAAGCACATGATTCTGAGGTTAGGAAAAAAAGACCAGACTGAACGTTTTCACTTCCTACCACGCTAAGAAATGTTATTAGAAAAGCAAGTATATTTATCTAGGACCTAGCATATTAAACATGATTTTCACTCAAAAAAGCAAAAATACATAAATTTCACCCCCTGCTTTTCCCTTTATGCTTTTATTGGGGGCATAATTATGAATATTGAAAAGAATTTTTCATCCTTGCTGAATCACACATTGGAGTATTAACCCAAGACACTAGGCTGCAATTAAAACCCCTTCATGTTCCAAATATCTGATCTTTGGAAGCTTTTCTACAAATCACAAAATTTGCTTTTAAAGAATCACTAGTATGTTGTCATACATCCCATCTTTTCATCTTAAATGCAGAGAAATAAAAGACCCTCAAGTCATTATTGAATTCAAAAGAAGGCTTCATTTCAAATAAAGTATGAATTTTGATTTAGAGACAGAGAAAAAAAAATCTTTTAAGATCTATACTTCAACTAATTTGTTAATCTTGTGCCACTTTCAGCATTTGTCACACATATAGACCAGGAAATTGGCTCCATCTCATTCTAGCTCTGTATTGAATTAAAAACCTCTACTGCAAAGAAGAGCATGATGTGGGCAAAGAATAAATTTACTTCTTTCTTTAGTAATGCACATATATTTCCATACATTTCACATCCTAAGGGAGCCTATGAATGCACTCAATAAATACAAAACTATAAAGTATAATTCCAGAAAAGAAAAAGGTTTAAATGTTTTTTTTTCCTGATTTTAATATACCATTTGCAGTTGAAGACTGAAAATTAAATAATTTTATACATTTTATTGGACTCCCTCTTTTTTTAAGCAGACGCCTGCAGTATTAGAAATAAATCTAAAATAATGAATCTCAGTTGCTCTTTCCACTTGGATAATGTTAGCAGCTTTAGATCAAAGCAAATTAAATATCAGCAGTGGCAAA
Organism: Lyroderma lyra; assembly: GCA_004026885.1. Lineage (NCBI taxonomy): Eukaryota > Metazoa > Chordata > Mammalia > Chiroptera > Megadermatidae > Lyroderma > Lyroderma lyra. Next base: position 393,740 of record PVJL010000353.1, on the reverse strand, counting down.
TGGAGAAAAAATGCTTTATGCCATTTGAATCTGCGTTTGCATTCGATTCACCCAAGTCTACCTTGGCTAATTCAGTAAACATCATATACAAACCCCCTGTGTATATACATTAAAACATTCCCATTCCTATTTCGTATTTCCAGTCTAAAGGAAAAGGTGGTTTGCAATAAAGTGTGATAATAACGGGGTAGCTTTTAAGCAGGATGGGTGCGTGAACTATTAAGACTTGGCTAAAAGGACACACGCCCCGCAGGGGGAGGAGATTTCTAAGTCTCACAGGGACTTTCTGTATGACCAGTTTCCCTGTACTTTCAAGTATTTGAGTCCTGACTCTGTTCTGAGGAGACAGTGTCGTGTGGCAGATTTATGATGGCCTCACGGAAACAGAGCTGGCGAAGATTATGGCCTTGTTTAGAGAACGGGTGAACGGCAGGGTCCTGATCTGCCCTGACGCAGATCTAGACAAAACCCTCGTTTGTAAATTGCCTTCAGGAGCCATCTTTTATTAGGGGTTTGATGGGTTACCCACACGGACATAACCCATTTTAAAATACATCAAGAATTCGGATATCATATGTGCGAGGATTCGCTTTCACATCTTTGGGTCAAACATATTTTTTACTTATATATTTCTGTTTCCTAAATACCTTACAAATTTATATCCGATAAAAATCCTGTTAGGTTCAGAAACACATTTGATAATATCTTAAAAATAAAGTTTCAATAATATGAAGAATTTTGAAAAATTTCAGTCAACCTGCCTAGTAAGAGCTTCAGTCTTTAAGGTTTTTGTTTTTGACATTTATGTTTTCATTCGAGGATAAAGAAGTAATTCAAAGACTGTGCCTAAACTGGTCAACTGTAAAGGTGTGACCTTGTCCCCTTCCTGTTTTAAGTATTTAATCAATGGGGTCTTCATTTGAAGGACTTGGATGGTTCTCTCTTATTTTATAATATAAGGCCAGTGAAAATATGCTGACTAAATTCAGGGTGGAAATTGTGAACAATGTTTATAGACTTTTGCTTCCTATTGGAAGTTTTATCTGTGCACGTGTGATCACAAACGACAGGACATGCGACACACACTTGCAATCAGCCTCCTACGCAGCTCCCCTTCCTGCCACCATTATTCCTTGCTTTCCCCCTTTAATTCGTATAATAGCCTATTGTGTCAGCTTTTGTATTTAGGAGATCCACACATTGTTTTCCCAAACCCCACAATACCAATTTAGAGGCTTTTACCGAATCTGAGAAATAAATGCGAAAGGACGAGAGTCTCACACAGTTAAATGCCAGGGCTTTGAAATGGCGAGAGTCACAGCCCCTTTAAAATCCTCAGTCTGTTGGCTTACTGTCCTTGCATGCTACAGCTTAGGAGTTTAGATGCTGGTGCTGTGTGACGCGGGTGCTCCCGGAAGTCAACTTACGAATTAGTGAGTGCCCCAAGCGCTTCAGGGCATAAAATTTCTCTAACAGACAGCAGCTGACAGATTGGGAGAATCTGGCTCCAAGTGTCAGACAACTTGTCTAATAGAAGTATTGCAAGTATCTGCTGGGTCTCCTTTCCTAGGGATTTGGTAAAAACACCTGGAATGTATAGGAAGCATGTATTTCCACTCTTGGCCTAACAAAGGATGCTGTTTTTTGAATTGTAGTAAAAATGCAGAACATGAGACTACTCTCTTAAATGTTTGAGGGTAATTGTGCCATTAACTATAGGCACAATATTGTGCAGCAGATCTAGAACTTTTTCATCTTATATAACTGCAATTAATACCCAGTGAACTGCCACTCCTCATATGCCTTCCCGAGACCCCTGGCCACCATTGTCCTCGCTGTTTCTATGATTTTGACCATGGAAGTACTCCATACAAGTGGAATCATGCTGGATTTGTCCTACGGGGTCTGCCTTATTTCACTTAGCATCCTGTCTTCTGGGTTCCTTTCTGTGTCTAGTCATTATCCTCCCCTGCCTTGGAGGATCACAGAAAAAGAATGTGGAATAAAAGAGTTCATTTACTACGGGATTGCGGGGGTGGGAGGGGTCAGAACAGAAAGACTGATTAATTCTTGTAGGAAACAGGTACAGTGAGGCTTGTCGCCACTATTGTCATCATCGCTGACTGTTGGAAGGAACGTTAACGTTAATCGGGTGCTCACCATGTGCCAGGCATGATGATAAGGGCTTCGGTTACATTGTCACATCCATCCAGGCAGCTCCCCACTGAGGTAGCCACTGCTATGATCCCCACTTTGCAGATGAAGGAAATTGAAGCGCAGAGAGGTTAAGTAACTTGCCCGCGTTTATAAGGCAGATGGAGACTAGAGATGAGATCCAGCGTCTCTGCGCACCGCCATGCTGCCTCCCTGAGTGAAAAATGTGTTTTTTTTCTTTGAATCCAAGGGAGTAAAAACATCGTATCAATGAGGGAGAAAGTCCTTTGTTTGCTGCTTCTGGCTGAGAAATAAAGAGAAACTACCCTTGGCCAAAGTCCACTGATTTTGCTTGGCTATTTTGTTTTAAAGGTGGTAAGTGGATCAGAGTTGGATATAGAGCCCAGGTACAGAGTTCCAAATGCTGGATTCGCCTTTGAGGTTCTTTACTGGTGGCACGGGGCGTAGATCTCATCACTAATAGTAGCACGGATTTACCGATAGGTTTGTAAAAGGTGCACAAATTCTGTAAAATCCAAGTATTCCTTGTGCAAGTATCTGGGTTTTGTTGTTGTTGTTGTTGTTGTTGTTTTGTTTTGTTTTGGTAGTTCCCTGGCTGGGAATCGAACCCAGGTCGTGGCATTGAGAGCGCTGAATCCCAGCCACTATACCCTCAGGAAATCCCGAGTATCTGTTATGAATTACGTTTTCTGTGACATTAACTGATGCTGTCCTTCTTTGCAAGACTGTATTCTTTAGTCCACAGCCTTGTACGAGATCACTACAGTACTGTGGGAGAATTTATTGTTTTTCACCCTCTAGAGAGAAATTAATGCTTAACTTTCTATATTATCATCAACAATTGCTTTTATTATTTCGGTTGCATTCACTTTTATTCAAGAAGACACTCACTAAAAATTGCTTGTTTAAGTTTACCTGTAAGAATTGCAGGTTATGTGAAAACTGGCCGTATCCATGAACAAATCCTATTACAGGTGTATAATCGGTTGAGATAATATGAATATTTCGCTTCATTCAAATATTATGAAATTTGCTTATGTGTAGAGAATGCTTTATAAACAGTAATTGCTCAATAAGTGTTAACCAAATAAATAAATATTTACTTTGACTAAAATCTGATTTCAAGGGGCCATAGGTCTTTGACCCCAACGCTGGCCATCCAGATGGGTTAAGGCAAAAATCACTTTTTTTTCCTCCTTAGGCTTCTGTGAAGACAAAGACATGGGGAAACACAGTTTGTTGGCACCTATGTGGTCATGCCAGAGAGGTGTGCAATTGTCATTAAGCAAACCACAGAGACAAGTACGCAAGAGTGGAAGTATTAGGATCGGAGAACAGGGAGACGCAACGCCAGCTCCACTTAATATGGTGGTGTTACCCTTGAGCAGTTATTAACCTCTCCAAAGCCACTTTTCCTTTTCTGTAAAGTGGGCCTTATAATGACTAGGGGAGATGGGTCCAGAGATGGTTGCTAAATACTTCACTGTGTAAGTGTTCAGTAAACATTACCTATCACCATTATTAATTAATTACATCTTTTAGTGGCTCCAAGTTGTATATTGGTTTTGCTATTTGTTTTTTATTTATATATATATATATATTTTTTTTGGGGGGGGGAGGGTAATTCCTGGCTGAGAATCGAACCCAGGCCACAGCGTTGAGAGCACCGGAAGCCTAACCACTACACCACCAGGGAACCCCCTGGTTTGCTATTTGAAGAGTTCTGTTTTTGACATATTATACTAATGAATGGTATTTCAAATCAAATGCTATTTTTAAATTATTTATTTATTTATTTATTTATTTATTTATTTATATTGTTAGATTTATTGGGGTGACATCTATTAGCAAGAATTACATAGGTTCCAGGTGTACACTTCTACAGTACATTGTCAACTTGTTGTATAATAGGTTCACCACCCAGTGTGACTTCTCTTTCCATGACCATATATTTAGCTTCCCCTCCCTCCTCTCCCACACCCCTCTACTCCCATCCCCTCCCCACTTGTCTCCAAATAAACATTAAACTATTGATTGTGTCCATGGGTTTGTTTGTTCATTTCTTTTTCCTTTGTTGCTTTCAGTTTTATATTCTGCATATGAGTGAATTCATACAGTTTTTGTTTTTTTTCTGTCTGGCTTATTTTGCTTAATATGAGGATTCTTTTAAGAATTAAAGTAGACTCAAATTGGAGACAAAAATCTTTAAAAATAGAGATGCAATTCAGAATACTATGGTTATACAAACTTGTTGAGTACATAAACATTAAACTTCAATAATCAGGTTCTCATGTGTAGTAGAAATAATCTATAAACAGAGTTTAAAATTAAGTAGGATTTTCTTTTTGTAGCTGGCATGGGACTCACATTTTTGAACTGTGCCATGTAGGCTGACCAGATGTATCGTTTTTTAATGGGACAGAAAACAACGGTATGTCCTGTTTTGAACGGGACATACGGTCAGCCTACTGACACCTTGAATTTAGCCCAGGGAGACTAGGGCTGACCATACATGCTGTTTGAAACAGGACAGGACCACTGTTTTCTGTCCCATTTAAAAAATGGGTCGTCTGGTCAGCCTAGTGCTGTGGCTACAATGGTGAATGAGATACTCTCTGTCTTTCAGCAACTAACAGTCCAGTGGATATTTAGTGACTAAAATTATGACATAAGAGCAGCTGGGGAAATATTTAATTCCATAAAACTAATTTGAGAGTGTGAAGTCAACATTTAATTTATACTGTGGACTACTGAAGATGCCATGATTGTTTCAAACCCTTTAAAGCTCTGCATGTCACTCCTGTGTGTGCGTGCCTGTGTGTGAGTGTGATCATAAATTAAGAAAACAGAAAAGCCCTCTGTCACTCCAACTCTCATTGCCTTGCTTGTAGGAAGAGAAATCATGTCTTCCTCTCTGACCCTTGAGTAAGGACACCCTTTCCGTGAGGGACAATTATGTGCATGCATATGCTGACATACAAGGCTTATATAAGGCCATCATGTAAACAGTGAGTCGTTAATGAACAGCAAACTCTGTTCACCAGGAGACGTGATATGTAGGGTTAAGTTTTTCACAGACGTCCATTTTTCAGTTTTCAGCTTTCTTTCGAAGTCTGCTGGGCAGTGCCTCACCCAGCTTTAGAAAAGGACAGGTAAAAATCTTTCCCTTTAACATGACAGGACTGACAACTAGTCCATCGCTTCCTTTGTCCTTTGACTTGGGTGACTTGTGCCCTCGTGTGTGACCACAGGCACCCTTTCTGTTGACAGGTACAAGCAGAGTGTAGATGCTCTGATGGACTGCAGGCACAGTCCTGAGAAGCCAGGACGGTCCTGATGATGTGAGCAGCGCCAGTGCAGCTGGGTGGGGCACAGTACAGCCATCCTAATGGACACTTGGATGACACAGACTGGGGGAGAGAGAAGGAGCACTCCTAAATCTTCTACCACATGCCACTCTCAAATGAAATGAACTAGACGGAAAACGAATTCAGACTTCACATCTAATGTCCCTTGTAGGGTGTTACTTAGCACTTCCCAACTACTAGAGACCAAAATTAGCTTCTTATATTGGATTACTACTGTTGCAATTAAAGCCAATTTTCATGGTCTATACGCTGTATATAGTAAACTCTCTTCCTTTTCAAGAGAAGAACCAGTCACTAGTTTTCGTTTTAACTTGGCATTTATGGTAAAAGCATGTGTGACTGCCGCCTGCTATCACAGGTGTCATCGGATGGACATGCCGGCTCCTGAGCTGATCTCTGAGAGTCTGTACGCCGGGGTGAACAGGAACTGGAAAAATCTATAGCGCTGACGTCCTCACACCGAACTATTGCTCTCTAAACGTAACCCTGTGATAGAATGAAGATGATGCAGGTTCCAAATCTTTTAGAAATCTTATGTTCCTAACCCAAAAGCCCAAGATAAAAGTGTGTCTACAGCAGGAAAACCACTAACTGGAAGAAAAAGAGATAAGGAGCATGAGCAAAGCTCCGTGAGTGTCACTGAGTCTTTCCATTGGCAGATTCACTTGGTCAGTCATAAACGAAATGAAAAAGAGGCCCCGTGGAACTGGAGGTGCCTTAATTCCCACCCCTTCAATGGGCGTGAGGTGACCATTAATGCCGGGACAGTGAGATGTATCAGGCGAAGTTTCTTACAAGAGCTGGACTCCGCATTACAATGTGATGGATAGATGTTGTATCATAAGCACATTCCCATCGCAGTGCAGGGTTGTTATTAAGTTTTATAGCGAGATGTGTTCTATTTTAAGCCATTCGTGCTATCCAACGTTCAGATTGTTTCTGAACTTCTGCTATTGTAGAGAGCACTATTATTTAAACAGGAGAAATCTGAGGATCGCCTCAATGTCTAATAATAAATAAAACGGTGAAATAAATCATGGCATGGATGTACCATAGAGGATTATATACCATCAAAATGATTTTTGCCAAAAGTAAAGCAAAAAACTGTATTATACATGCACGTTTATATATTCAACAAGCTAAATTTTTGTATATATATGAAAACACAAGGCAATGTTACCAAAATTTTATCCATGGCTAATTCTGTATATGGGGTTATGGGAGATTACTAATGTTTTATCTTCTTATTCTTTGCTTTTTAAAGTTTTTCTCTAAAGAGCACATCTTATTTTAGAATCAGAGAATATTTATATGCCTAAAGTTTCAAGAAATTTTATTTATGGATCAAAGAATAAATATTTTTGTAGTTTGAAAAGCTATTTCTAATGTTTTTCCTCTGAATAATTTTTTATCAATTAAACAGGCACCTAGACTATCAATAATACTAGCATTGAATTAAAAGAAAATAATATTTGCCTTATCCAATAAGTAAGAATACCTTAGTGTTATTTTAATTTGCATTCCTTTGACTAGAAGATGCCATGGTTATGTTTCCTTGCTTGATTTCTAATTTCTAAAAGGGATTTCTTTTTGTCTTAATTATATGTATAATTAAGGTCTATCCAAAAAAAAAAAAAAATCCAGCTATTGTCAATATGAGAACAGTCCGAGTGACACAACGACGCCTTCACAGTACTGGTCAGTGGGGGCGCTAGATGCCACTGAGTGAAAATGTGCACTGGGCAGCCGTCACGTTTAAAGTGACTGAGCCAGTAGAGCCACGAATCTGCACCAAATTTTGAGTTAAGTTTGATCATTCCTCCACGGAAGCTACTCGAATGATTCGTAAGGCTTTCGGGGTTGATGCAATGAGCACTGCACACATAAAAGTGTGGCACAAACGCTACCAAGATGGCCGAGAATCTGTTGAAAGTGGTCCCCATTCCAGAAGACCTGTAGCAAGCAGAACGCCGGAGAACGTGGAGCGTGTATGAGCTGCCATCACCGAGGACGAGCGATGGGCCGTGTGACAACGCGAAGCTGACCTGGGGAATCCGGAATGTACTGTGTCCGAGACTCTGACGCAGGATCTTGGCGGGAAACGTGTTGTGGCAAAATTCGCTCCGTGGCTTCTGCGGCCACAGCAGCAGGAGCGTCGTGCGGCCGTTGCTGGTGATTTGTTTCAAACTGTTACCGATGAACCAGATTTCCTCACAGACACCGTAACCGGAGATGAATCGGGGGTCTTCGGCTCTGATCTGCAAGCAAAAGCCCAGTCATCCCAAGTCCCCTGGCCCTCCACACCGGAAGAAGGCACGCCAAAGTCACAGTAAGATCAAAGCCATGTGAACTGTGCGTTTTGATTGGGAAGGTGTTGTTCCACACGAGTACACCCTCCAGGACAAACAAAAAGGAGTATGAGCATCACCTCAATGCTCCTTGTCAGTTGAGAGACGCGATGTGACCCAGAAGGCCACAGCTATGGGCAGCTGGTGATGGGCACCTTCATCACAACCACGCCCCTACCCCCGCATCCTGTCTGGTGCAGAGTTTTCTGGTGAGATGACAAATCCATCACCCAGGTGACTCCGCCTCCCGCCAGCCCAGATTTGGCCCCTGCGACTTCTGGCTTTGCCCCAAACTAGCATCACCTTTGAAAGGGAAGAGAGTTCAGAGCGGCGATGCGGTTCAGGAAAACACGACGGGTCAGCTGGTGGCGAGTCCAACAGACCTGGCAGAGTGTTTTGAACAGCAGAAGAGACGTGGGGAGAACTGTGTGAGGGGACTGCGGTGTCACTGTCCTACGTACAATATTCCTTGTATCTGCTTCGATAAATGCCTCTATTTTTCATAGTACGTGGCTGGGTACTTTCAGACAGACCAGACAGAAATGATCCTTTCCGTATATGTACCCCTTGTCTATATTTCTTAGTTATTTTATAAGAATTCTTTATGTAACATTTGGGGCAAACATTCTTCTTCGGCTGTATTGTTTTTATTTGATGTTGTTTACTCTTCGGCGGGTTTTAGGGGCCCAGCGTGTTTCCGCTGTGTGACTTTGCTATCTATTTAGCAGTTTTTAAAAGGCCAGATTTGTTAATATTTTCCTTGGTAACTTTATTTATAATTTCAAAGAAGTTTTTAGTTCTCCAGAGTCCTATAAATATTAAATTATTTTTGGCGGTTTTGTCATTCGTTGGCTCATTTCCGGTGGTTTTCAGTTAAACATTAAAATGAACATTTATAGAGTATTGTTGGTTGTAGTGGCTTACTTTTTTTTCAGATACTAATAAATGATCCCAACATTATTTACTTACATTTTTATGATACTTCTTTTAATTTTATATATATTATATGTAATATATGAAGGCGATCCAGAAAATATCCAGCCATAAAGGCCTTTATTTTTCACATTACATGCATGGCTGGATAATTTCTGGACAGTCCTTGTGTGTGTGTGTGTGTGTGTGTGTGTGTGTGTGTGTGTGTATTCACAGACACATAAGCCTATATATGTAATATTTGTATATTAACACGTATGTTTAGTGTTATTCTTAAATTTATTATTTCATTCTTTAACAGTCTGTACATCTGTCTAAAATACATACTCTTTTATACTCTGGTTTCTCCTCAGATCACATAATTCTTTCGCTTTTTAAAAATACATACTATTTTAGTTCTCTTTGCTTTCATCTTAGTGAATTGTATGTTTATATGTTGCTACACACTCATTACTCCCCCTTTCACACATTTTAAAATATTCTTGCCTCTTCAATTTTCTAGATTAATTTTACAAACAATTTCTGTCACTCTCCCAGAAAAAACAAGCAAACAAATGGGACTATTTAAGATTGAGAATGATATTGACTGTACACATGAATTTACAGAAACTGAATAACTTAAATAATTATCAACTTAATAATGTATTTGAATTTAACTGAATTTTCTGAGTCCTTCTGCCAAGAGAGACAGGTAAACCCTGCAGAGGTATGAATGGAAACAATTAAGTTAAGGCAGAAGTCCTGTACCTCTGCCTTTTCTCCTGTAAGGCTGCCACAAACACACTGAAACGTAACCTTCTCTGGGTTGCTAATGGTTACGAATGAATGTTCCACAGCTCATGGAGTAGGTCCCCAAAGCATTAAAATATTTAACCAATTATTTCGTCCTTTTGTATATGTACCACCACTTCTTTATCCAATCATCTATACCAAGGGACAGGTTTTTTCCATGTCTTGGCCACTGTGAACAATGCTGCGATGAACATCAGGGTACATATATCTTTGCAGACTAATGTTTTCAAATTTCTTGGTTAGATATCCAGAAGAGATATTGCTGGGTCAGATGAAATAATGCCATTTGTACCAACAGGGATGGACCTTTAGATCATCATGCTAAGCGAGATAAGCCAGACAAAAAATCAAGAACTGTATGGCTTCACTCTTATGTGGGATATAAAACTGAAAGCAACACAAAACCAAAAACTCATGGACACAGTTTAGTTGTTACCTGAGGGCAAAGGGGGAGGTGGGGGAGGTAGGTACGTAGGGGAGTCAAATACACGGTGATGGAAGGAGACCTGACTCTGGGTGGTGAGCTCACAATGCAACACACAGACGCTGCCCTGTAGAACTGTACGCGTGGTATTTACATCATTTTACTAACCAATGTCACTCCAATAAATTTAATAAAAAAACATTTAACCAGTTAAAGATTACTTAGGTTAACAAACATCTTGAGGAAAAGATATTAAGCCTAAAAAGTCCTTCTTACTTCATGACTAATTATGACGTTAGATTTCCTAATAGTTGAGATTTCAAAATAAGGGTGTGGATTAGAAAAGAAGAGTTAATTCCGGGTCACAGGTGAGTTGTGGGAAAAGTAGATCTTATCTGTATCATAAATTTAGGACTTTGAATAGTCAGGGAGAATCGGGCGTCCCTGGAGGAGCTGTTAGCAGGCTCTCTTCTGCTATTGCAATTTTGTGCGGGGCCCAGGGGTTTGTAGGGTAGGTTTGAGTCAGGATATCAGTTCATGCCTTCATTCCCAATTTTCTTTTTATCCCAGTTGAGATCTCTGATAACCACTGCCTCCACCCACAGCCTGAGTCCATCACAGGAGAGGCATGAGTGTCAGTAACTTTCTTCACATCAGTTGTTACTCCACATATTGCACCCATATATTATTTTATTTACTCTCCCAGAAGTGAAGAGCACATATTAGTCCAGCTTCCCACCTAATTTTTACAAGTACTCACTTACCATATCCTTCAAACCTTGCAGTTTTGCTTACATGGACAACTTTGCAGGTGATCTCCACAGCTCCCATATTCCTGCATTACGTTGACCTGCTGGTATTGCCAATCACCTGACTCAGTGAGCTTTGGGTGGACTGGTGTTCTCTCCTTAGACTTGTGCATGGTCTGTTGTCTTGCCTTGTCTTGTCTGTCTACCCACAGTCTATCCCTTCATTTAATATGTATGTTGTCATGGATAAGCAAAAATTTAAAAAATTCTAATTCTAATGTATTCAAAGGCCCATAAGGAGACAGTATTTAAATTCAGTGTTGATACAAACATGAAAAGTGTAGCCTGGTACTACTACTGCTCATAGTTAGCGATTCTGGGCCTAAATACTTATGAGTAAGATGCATGTCTATTGTTTCTATAAACCTGTGAATTTAGCTGGTTACAGTTTCACTACATTGCAATGTACTGTAGGTGGTCAATAAATATCAGTGATGGATGTTTCCAAGAGAAAGCCACTTGGGGCGGGGGGCAGAAAAGAGAACTGCAGAACAGAGTGATAGACTCTGAGTAGGATCATGATTCACTTTTTGGCTACACTATGTATTAGCTGAGTGTCTGGGAGAGTTCATGACACCTTCTGAGCCTCTCTATCTTCATGTATAAAATATGGATTATGTTATCAACTTACTCATAAGATTTAATAAAACAATATATGCGAAGACTGTACAAATTCAAGCACAGAGTAGGAGATCTGATCTATCAGGAAATAGTTGGCATGAATGGAGCAATTAATGGCATTTATTGAAGAAATGATTTCCAAGGTGTGGACAGCGTTAAGAGAAACCAACAAGGAAGGAACTGTTACTTAGGTCAGAAGGAGCCAAGAGAGGCAGGGATTACTGGACCATGGAGAAAGCATTCTACCTGCAGAAGAGGGCTGCCTTCTAGGACCTCTGGCTTAGGTAGAGGGTGCAGCGTATCTGCCAACTCTAGCTCCGTGCCAATACTATTAAACAAACCCAATCGTAAGACAGAGGGACTGGAGCCAATTGATCCAGACCACACAGGCCAGCTTCCCAAGGCAAGGAGAGAAGAGAGAAGAATGGGGATTGCATCTGGAGAGACAGAAACTCATGGAATGCTCTAGAAATATTTGTTAAATAAACAAAAAATGGTTGACTCTGAATCCCTAAATCATTCCAAAAACAAAACAGCATGCCACAGACTGAGAACGTCATGATAGAATGGAGGGAAAAAATGATGGGGAAGGTGATTAGGGATCGACACATTAGGTAAGCAGCGAAAAGCATGGATACATTAAAGAGCAATGGGAAACAAAGATTTTGAAAAGAAAAGGCAAAAAGAAGGGGGGCTGAGTGATAGTAAGTGTATTACTGTGATAATAATAATAATGATACATTGCATGGACCTTAAAAATGAATATATTATGCTATATTATATGATACTATACCACACTGTACCATACCTTACCATACCACACTATACCATACCATACCACACTATACCATACCATACTATACTACACTATGTTATACTATACTACACTGTACTATACTATACAATACCATACCATACCACACTATACCATACCATACCACACTATACCATACCATACTATACTACACTATGTTATACTATACTACACTGTACTATACTATACAATACCATACCATACCACACTATACCATACCATACTATACTACATTATGTTATACTATACTACACTGTACTATACTATACAATACCATACCATACCACACTATACATTACCTTACTACACTATACTATACCTTACCATACTATACTGTATAGCATACTGTTACATGCCCATACCATACTATGTTATACTATACTATACTATACTATAATACATTATACTATACTATACTAGTAACCCTATTTTTGAGACTAGTGAAGGATGATTTAACTTTGGAGCTTAAAATAATTCAAGTAAGAATGTTGCTTCTGGTGCTCTTGGCGGGCAAGCATAGTCTACCTCTATACCTACAGAGTCTTCAGAAGTAGAGCAAACTTTTGAGTGAGGGTTTGGAATCTCAAACTAGATTTGCATTTGGCGCAAATGTCCTTGGTGCAGTGCTCACAGGAGACAGGTCCCCAGGTTGCTGCAAGATAGAAGTTCAGGGAGCTCAGCTTTCTAGGATGCTTCCAAAACAAAGAGTGTTCTTAATCAATTACCTGAAGATTTTGCTAATTAAATTGTTTTGTATTCATTGATAAAAGGGAGATTAAAATCCACTTAACTCACCTGTTTTCTGCCTGTGTATTTGACCAAATAAATATTGAAGTCTCACTGGGCATTTTCACAAATATACGAGGGTTGTCTGGGAAAAAAAATCCAGCCATAAATGCCTCATTTTTCATATGACACAGCTGGATACTTTCCAGACAGCCCTTGTATAGAACATTATTGGGGGGGGGGGGTGCCAGACCTTGGGCTCCTTGTGGTGGACCCTGCTGTCACATACTTGAGTTCAGTTGAGAATGGGAGGAAGGAGAAAAGGCATTTTATATATTATGCAAAAGCCCAGGGAGTAGGCTAATGAGATATTTAAGAAAAGTCCCATCAAAGATTAGTAACCACTTTGATCTCAGGGCTGTGGCCTGAAGGTTGTGGCATTTGAATTGGCTAATAAGAAAGGATAAGACTTTGCCAGTTCGAACTGAGGGAGTAGGAAAGGCTTTCTACACAAGTCAGATTTATAACATTTACTGAGCATTTATTATGTGCTTACTGGGGTATCAGGTATTAGGTACCTAAACGCTTTCTATGCAATTGACTAATTTCATTACTACTCAATTTTACGTAGAAATAAATCACTGACTACACACGACTTCATGGATACCAACTCTGCATTTAACAACATATTTTCCAAAACAACAAACGTATTTTAGGTAGGTGGTAGAGTTTTTCTTAAAATTACAATGAAATTTCAATTTATGTCATATTTAAGTGAGAATTATGCTTCAATGGTGTTTTTTTTTAAAGGTTACTCATTTAATTTCCTTTCTTTTGTGATAATTTTATCTTTCTTATCCAAAGGTAAGAAAGTGTTATCCAAAGACTACCAGAACTTAACATGTAAGGCAAAGAATATTTTTAATGCAAATCCTAAAATGATAATTGATCTAAAGATAAAGTCAGTTTTGCAAGGTCTTGGTGCAGTAGTCTAGTAAGATAAACATCTATGTTGTTACAGAAGTAACTTGAGTAGCTCAGCTTTCTAGACTGGGTCGGAGATGAAGGCCGCTGACGTTTCACTAGCACTTATGTGGCTAATTGCTAATAGGCATTAAGACCTTTTTTTTCTTGAACATTGGTAAAAACAAAAGGCAAAGAAATTATAAAAATGTTGAAAATTGTTCAGCAAAATTCACCTGCAAGGAAGCAAAGAAGTTAGCCATCATTAGGGAGGGCTGACGACTCTTATTTCAAGAAATTTAGGTTACCTGATATTTGGTGGGCAGAAAAATTTTAAAAAATGTATTTTTTCCAATAGCCAAAATACCTATTTCCTATTTCATTATTTCGTAATTCACTGCATACAGTTTCATGCTATCAGTACTTATCAAGCATGGAAAAAATGTTCATAATATCTTCATGGCAGATGTGACCTTTTTTTTAAAACCAAGCTAACAACATTCTCAAGAGGTAGAAATGACAGGCTTCGTGCTTATAATGAAACTGGTTAAAATAAGTGGCCCATGAATACAGTTTAAGCATGAAAATTACATAAGCAAAAAAGGTGAATCACAAAATAACCTGTGAGGGAATCTCTGGTTATATTCTGCCAAAAGGCACAGTGTTCACAAAAAAAATGTGCAAGATTCTGCTAAAAAAAAGTAAAGATCCTGCTTTTCCAATTTTACAAGTCACATATCACTAAATTTGACAAAAGTATAATTCCTCAACGTGAAAGTATGTCATTTAAAAGGAAGTGTGGGATAAACTGTACTTACAGTCTCATGTGATCTACCACACTGAAACATTTTTACCTTTATCAAATATAGCTCTTCTGATGCAAACTAACGCTGGTGTCAAATTTAGATATCAACTGAACAAATATTTCCGGAGAGATCCCAGGGCAAAGTATTAGCAGGTAGTGTAGCCACCGGAAGAGAACCAGAGGTAGGCAATTGGGAAATCAGAAATCTGCTGTCAATCAACTAAAGGACCTGACAGACATTTTTGGTCCCTCTGAGAAACCAAAGGTAACCTGCAAAATTTTCATCAATTATTGTTGATGGAATTTTGGGTTAAAGGAAAATTATGGTGCATTTTGACTTACACATAAGTCTCACCTTCCCTGTGTGGATCGAGATATTTCAACTGGATTGAGTCAACTGAACCCATGAGAGAATTTCCCAATAGAGAAGATCTCTGATCAGGAGATCCATAGGGATGCATTATGAGTGGCATAAAGTCTTATGCAGATTTTAATATGCTTATGCATACACGAAGAGCAATAAAAGATGTATATATGATGATAGGGTCCCGCAGTCATTTTTGATTAACCACCCCCACCTAAGAGCAACTGTGATCGTACTGCAGTGATTTGAACCCAGATGATCTGATCAGTATCAGAAGTAAGCCCTGATTTCCTTGCCTCATAGACTTTTCCCTATTTTCCTGATGTAAATTAACCCCAGTGTTGTGGTGATGGTGGTCCAGGGTGGGTGGGGTGTGGATGTTTGACTGGTTGTGCTGACTCTGTGTGACAGCTCTCTGACCGGATGGCAGGGGTAATGATCTGACCTACGGACATAAGCAACTGTTTCCTTAGTTGTCCACCTGGCTGGTCCTCTCAGAATGTCCCCAGCTTCTGTGTGCTTGATCACATAAACAATGAAAAAATGAAAATACCAACAGAGCAGTCAGTTGCTCCTACGTTGGTCCCAGTTGCGCTGTGTATAGATACTTAAAAAGAAGGAGAGAGCAACTGAGAAATGTTTTATAAGCTAATGAGAGTAACAAGCACTGGGTCAAAGGACAAGGAGCCGACTTTTGGCACGTTAGTGACAAAAGTATCACCGAAACGGGACAGGTGCAATGACAGGGAGACAAAGAGAACCTGAAACAAACAACACAAACAAGTCTCTGTATGAACTTTAAAAGTGGTGGCGAAAATGTATAGGTCTAAATATTATCTAAATGATTGGGTCAACATTTCAATTTTTTTTTTCAAGAGTGAAGGTTTTAAATAGTTTCTGCTGTTTGTGGCAATGAGACAATGTTTACATTACACTTAGAAAATAAACAACGTGCAGAGTTTGTTTTGTCTTAGGCTCTTTTGACTCCATTCACAGCGACAAAACCATGCCATCTTTTCTATGTGACTCACATGCAAAACTAAATACATTTATCTATGTGGTCTACTAATGGGAAACAAAATCTGACATTTCACTTCCCACTTCATCAAGCAAAATAAAAAATCAGTAGTGATTCCAAGAAGAGATGAACTCATTTGGTGAGGAAATGTTTGTTTTACAACTTTTGGAAGGAATTATTGGTAGCATGCTATAAAAAATGTCAAATGGCTGCAGTCTATTCTTTATTTGTTTCTTTTAAAATACAATCATAACTGGCACTGGAAGGAAACATTCATACTTGAGAAAGATGCAATTACATGAATATTTAAATTTTCTTGTGTGCACGTAAAAGATAAAGTCCATGGGTCATTGAAAAACATCCCAGCTTATATTTTGAACTCTACAATGGTAAGCTAGCAACTGCTTGAAGACCAAAAAGCCTCTGTGTACGTCCCCACAGAAAGGTTTACTTAGGATGACAAGTCTAGCAGTGCTAAGTCCTGGCACGACCACACTGTGCTATTCAGAATTTCTGCACTGAAATGTCCTGGGCTGCGTAACTGAAACGATTAACACAGGTCTTTACACTTGCCTTCAGCACAAAGGCTCTGTAAACCAGTTTTTAAGAAAGAAGTGGGACCTTAAAAAGGAGAAATAAAACACCATATTGTTTAGCATGCATGTTTGACACTCAGGTTTACTGATACGTTCTGCCTTTTATAAGATGGACACTATGACAAATGACAGAGAAGCGACTGAATGCCACTATCTCTGTTCTATCTGTGTACTGCCAGTGGGCAAAGATTTCTCATTTCATACATCATTTACAAGTTCCTGCAGTAATTTTACACAGGTCATATCCTTGGTACAAGGCAAGGCAATTATCTATCCACATATATGCATGCAGGCATCCTGAGTATGAAAACCATGCAACTCTAAAAAGAGTTCCAAAGTTCACACACTCAAACCAGAAACAGTTGGTAGAAGCCAGTAAGTTGTGCAATTAAATAAAAAACTTTCCTATTTTAACTGATGGCCCAGTTTTACCTCGGAAACTGGTTGTTTACGATGTCTTCCTTTAGACTACTTTTGGTAAGAAAAAAAAAATAATAGCTTCAGTTTCCCAGTTGCTTCTGGGTTCCAAAATTTACAGTAAGAAAGCAGTCAAATGCTTTTTTCTATTCGCTTTTACTCTTTTGCCTCTAAATAGAATAAGGAAAATACAATATTGCATTCTGGAATGGGTTTTAAAAAACCCTAAAAATACAGATTTTCAATTTTAAATGTGAAGAAACATTCAAGTTTGACAGTATAGGGTTCTTTTGGACTTTCTAAAATTATTTTAAATGATCATAGTTTTCCTGCTTTTTCCTCAAATAGAGCCCACATAACTTTAGAAAGACGGTGAATTTCTAAATTGCTACATAATTCATAATCTCTAGAGGTAAATTCTAAACTCCTTTGTTATCAAAAGCCATAATTAATATTTAATTTTTGCATTTCTAACTTTTCCCAAATTGTTTTATTTTTTACCCATAATATGGATAATTACATGTATTAGTTCTCTATTGCTTGTATAAGAAATGACCCTAAAACAAGAGGCATTTGCTATCTGACAATTTCTGTGAATCAGAGTCTCAGCACAGGTTAGCTGTGTTTTCTGAAACACTGTGGTCAAGGTCTTGTTCAGGGTGGAGTTCCTAAGAGAATATCCAACTAGGGAAGGGTCCATTTACGGATGCACTAAGGTTACCGCCATCATTGATTTTCTTGAGGGTGTAGGGTTGAGGGCCTCAGCTGCTTGCAGGCCGTCGGCTGGAGGCCCTTGCAGGCTATTGGCTGGACACGGTCCTCCGTCCCAAGAGGCTGCTCTCAGTTTCTTTCCCCACGGGCCTTCCAACATGATGGCTTACTTCATCAAAGCCAGCAAGAATGACAAAGACGCCCGCAAAACGGGAGCTGCGATCTGATGGACTGTGATCACACAATCACACACATGTAAGTATGCATA
Source organism: Lyroderma lyra (assembly GCA_004026885.1). Lineage (NCBI taxonomy): Eukaryota > Metazoa > Chordata > Mammalia > Chiroptera > Megadermatidae > Lyroderma > Lyroderma lyra. The sequence continues at coordinate 375,588 of PVJL010000353.1, read as the reverse complement.
TCCCACTGCTTCACCATCTTCTTTGGGTTCAGAGCAAGTCACAGGTCTCATTCACACTCAAGGAAAAAGGGGGTCACACAAGGTCATGGACAGCAGGAGGTAGGGGTGATAGGGGACACTTTTAAGAGCTTGTCTGCCCTACTATACAAAGCTACCAATCTAGGAATGAGTTAATTCGTTTTCAAATAAGTACATTAACAGAAAAAAACAGTAGGGTGTAATTCAAATAGTGTTGCCTGGAAATGAGAAAAGTTGGCTTTGCTATTAGCAGGCTATATGACACTCAGTTATTGAGCCACCTCGCTGATCCAGCTTAGGTCCACATCTGACCACGGAGGGGACAGGACTAGACTGATGGCCAAAGTCCTTCCCAGATCAGGACTCTACAAGATCTAGAATATCTGGAATCCGTAGAATTATTCAATGAACTGAATGTTTTACTTTTGACCCCACACACTTGTCTAGAAGTTTAAGTCTTCTTAATGGCTTATATCACAAAGGCTAAAATCTATCAGCTTTCAGGTTAATTTAAATGCTGTTTTGTTCAGATGTCTGAAGGCAGATTGTACAATCAGATGCTTGAGTTCAAATCTTGGATCATTTTCTCATCAAATGAGTGATATTGGGCAAAATAATTAATCTCTCTTCATTAGTCACATGACATGATAATAGTACCTAAGTTATAAAATTGTTGCCTCACAAATACTATTTCATAAATATTAGTTAGCTATTATAGATTTTATTATCATTACAATATAACATGTCATTATGTTAGGCAAGGAAAAAACATACAAGAAACTCTGCCTTCAAGGAACTCATAGAAATGGTGCTTTATTGAAATACTTTCTCTTCTAGGTAGAATATGTCATTATAAAAATGGTTTATTTCCCTTAAGATTTATTGATAACCAGGATATAGTTAAAATTCTCATTTCATTTGATAAATGTGGTTACATTAATAATTGAATAATTTCTGTTGGACTTTATCCAAAATTCTCACAAAGAATTAACTAGGGCAAGTTTTTTTCTTTAATGTAAAAATAACATCTTCCTTATGAAATGTTCATTTTTATTCTGTATATTCTGTTCTTTTGTGAGCAGGTTTCCAGGTACGACACTTCATGGTTATTAATAAATGGGCCATACATAAATTATGCATTAAGAAAAAATGAAAGACAAAAGCACTGAGCATCCTTTTTGCTTGTTAAAGGAAACAGTTTCACTGACTGACATTAAAGACAAGACAGTCAGTATAATTTCACAGAACAAGAAGCCAGATTCCCACCCCACCTCATCTTTCAAACTCCCTTTTGTTCTCTACACAGAAACATCACACGGAAGGAGAAATAACCATGGAGGGATGACCATTTTGCTCTGGAGGAGGACCCTTACCCATACACCTTTTCTGAAACTATTTTTACCACATGGTCTTAGATTTTCAGTCTTTGAACTATTCCTATGACATGCGGACAAACCCAAAGAACCAAAGGCTGCAAAAGTCAGATACTGAAAACTCCCATAAAAGTGGGCATTTTGACAGCTAGTAAACACATAATATGAATGTAATGAAGTGTGGCAAATATTGATGAGTTTCATGAATATGTGGACACCTTTTGAGGGAATTTGACCAGTGAGATGGATAAAAGTAGATCTACTGACGAATCTCTCTTTACTTTTAACTTCAAGGATGGAAAAGGAGATATCGTAGGAGATGAGAAGAGAAATACTTTGAAATAATTGCCTTCTCAGTTGGTGAAAATCACATCGAAACCTTTTCAGTGCACGCCACAACCCGAAATTATCTTTTCTTTTCTTTCCACCCTCCCTCTCTCCCTCCCTTTCTTTCTTTGTCTTGTCTCCTCATTTAGAATGTCAGGTCCAAGAAGGCAAGGATATTGAATGTCTTGTTTATCACTCTAGCCTATTGCCTAAAATTGTATAAAGCCATTGTACGTGCTCAATAAAACACTACCCAATGAATGAGAAGTCAAAAGATTAAGATTCCAGTTTTTATTTGCAATTAAGTAGAAGGGAGAACCTCTTGGAGGTTCAATTTCCTTAAAATGATGGGGTAGACTAGCTGTCTAATGTTTTTTCCCCAGGACTAATATTTCCTGATGGTATGCATGTTTCAAGGTTCAAATGATAACCGACTAATGATTTTACAGGAAACTTCACTTATGTAACAGATTGTATTTGACCAATATTTTTCTTTCTGAAACAATTTTCCAAGATGAAATTATTTATGATGTTAATTATCAGTGTTTTCCTTAATGTCTGATTTTTATTCCTGATTAACCTATGCTTTCTCATCTAAGTCTATTATCAAATAAGGTAAAGAGAAAGGTCCCTGTAAGGTTACACTGAGGGTCCTTTTTCATTTTTTTAAGTTAATTTTCTAAAATGATAAATTTCTAGAAAATTCTAAATCCCGATAGATCTATTTGATAGAGGAACGAGAATCGAAGAATACCTATTTTTTTTTCCTCTCCCAAATTTAGTAGTGCCATGAACATCTGGATGAGTTGACCTTTAAAAAAATTCTTCATTTGTCTCTTTTTGCATGATGTGTAGTGAATGTAAATTTAATATTTTACTAAAGTTTTGAATGACGTGGTTAACTGCACACATACTCCGGTGCTGAGTCACACTGTGGAAAGCTCTTGCTGACAGTGGTGAAGAACGTGCATATTCCTGTGGCCACTTGTGAGTATGTTTGAATTTTTAATTGTCCGTGTGTTTTCTTCCTCAACAGTGCCTGGGTGTGATGTAATATTTTAATAAGACCAATATAGAGAGTTCCAAATACATTTCATTTGAAATATAAACACGGACACATGATTACAAGGGTATTTAATTTTCATATTTATTATAATAAAATATTTTTAAAGTCTTTGATTTTGCTACCACAACTACAAATAGAAATGTGAAACAATAAGCACGAAGGGGCTGAAGAATGCTACAATGTTCATAGTTAGAGGACACAATTATATTCATATGTTAAAGCGACATCCTTGATTTCGCTGAATGGACGTGCTAATTCAATCTCAAATGCGATTAAGCGTTGTTTGCAGATTTCTACTTCTGGGTAAATGTACAGAAAATGTGGGCTTATAAAACTTGGAAAACATTTATATTAATCATTTTTTATTGACATGTCTTCCCTCTAGACCATTAGAAAGTCAAGGTAGTCAAAACTAAAGCTCCAAAGAGGAAAAATGAAACTAGTAAACTCTACTGACGTTTAACTTCCTAAGAATTTCAGCATACAATTTGCCCATACAGGTTCCATTAAAATTAATGGGAGTCGTGTGACTAATTCTCTCTGTAGGGTACTAAAAATGTACCCTGCAGTATTAGAAAGCCTGAAGCTAATTTTTACTTTCTCTTAACCTTGATTACATTACACTAAAGATAGATACTTGCATTATCACACATATATAGTAAGTTTTATATAAAGATTTGAAAATAATCTACTTGGGGGAGAGGCTGATTTATATGGGTCAGAGCAGAATTTTAATTAGTGTTGCAAATATGAGTACTGCTTTCATTATAATGATAAAACAAGCATGAGTATCTGTAATTTACCCTCTAGCTATACAAATGAGAACTTAAACCTCCATGAATTCAATAAATGAAACATTTTCAGAACACTTACTTAAGATCAGGTCTACTTTTTAATCAGTCATGTTTTAAGTGAATGCTTATTAATAGATCATTAATAAAACATGCTTATGGAATGAGATTTCAAGAAAGAGGTGAGACGAACCAAAGGCCGAGAAAGTAAAAGATCTAATGGATAATTTTTCATTTTGTTGCAAAGAATTTAGTTTTAGTAAGTTACATATTCATTCCATATTAAAAAGTGAATTCTAAATCTTTTATTTTTCAGTTATACAAAGATAAAACACCACAGCTAATATTGCCTGTGAATTCATGGCCCTTTTATACTGCCCATGTTGCCTCTACTTTTGACATTCAAACTAAAATATTAATCTCATTTTTTTCCTTTAAATAATTTTGCCTGACTTCTATCACTACCTGGGGGAATGAGGTTATAAGGTTTTATTTTTAAGGAATGCAAAAAAGAAAAGAAAAACTATAGACATGAATACCTCAACACCCATTTTTCACTGAAATCAGCAGCTAGGCTGCAAAATAGGGACATGCACAAAATATTTCCTAAGCACCAAGAACACTGGGGAAAGGCAGGCAATATTGCAAAACAATAAATAAAGCAGAACACTCTCCAAGGGTCCAGAATTGGGTTTGGAGAACCTTCCAGCAGGAAGCATCTTTGCCCAGCACCGACATAAACTACAATTAGGACTGATCTTTTTATGTTATACATCTATCTTCTTCCCTGAATTTTTGCTCACAAGGTTCTCTGTGTCTAAATTACAATAGAATCTCATGAGTTTGGGTGAGGTGGGGGTGAATAGTTATTATTACAAACAAGCTCACTGTTTCCAAGTTATTGAACCAATGCCAGACCCTCAGCTACTGAACCTCACCAGATTTCTACAGGACCTCTGGCTCCAGCTGCCCCCTCCTCACAATCCCCTTCGGAGCCTGCAATCACTTCCACGCGGAGCTGCAATAGGCTCATCACTGAACGTTGGAAGCATCCAAACTGCTAAGGCTCTTCGGCCCATTGGACCAGGATTTCCAGGCCGATCTGTGGCACTGACCCCACCGTGGAAGAGGCAGCAGACACTTTTCAGCCCTCGTGACTAGCGTTCGTCTCATAACACACGGGCACGGAGAACGGAAATGCGGCTTCTTGGAGATGCGTCTGTCTGGGCTATACCGACAGCTAACCCAGCCACATCGCTTAGCACCCTTCGATCCAGTGCTCAGACTCATGAGCTGACTTGATGGGGCACCACGGTTCACCTCCCTTCTAAGGACACCATACGGTGTAACTTGGAGTAAAAGTAATTTTCCTATATGAATATCTTTGGTTTTCTTCTTTGAATTCTGAACAGAAATGAAAACCGCGTGTAAGATTAGTAGTGCGCTTTGCGATAACTAGACTTACCCTAGGACAACAAGACTTGGTTGGGGTCACTACTGAAAACAACGCCATTGACACGCTTGTGCTTCGTGACTTTGGAAGGACAAACAGGATGAGCTGAGAAGACCGCAGCTCAGGCTCTGAGGTAAGGACAGTGTCCAAGAACACGCAGCGACCTGGAGTGTCATCCCTGCACCACGCCAGCTGGCTTAGCAGAAGGACAGGGTCTCTCCTGTGGATTCTGGGTCTGGTCCTGCTCTTTTCATTCCTCAAGTTCTGCGTCTCCACTTCTATTCCTCCTTCTGACGCACATCCATGTGGTCCCTCTTTTGGATCAGGCTGGAAAAGTGCTCCCTCTCTGTCTCCCAAAGCACCCAAATTACACTGAAGGTATTTCTGCAGGAGCCTGTCTCTTTCCTTAAAAAGAGCGAGGACCTGAAGAGTAGGGACCACATTTCACCACTACAGTCTGTTTTATAACTTGGGCTCAAACGTTATTGAGGAGGGGAGCAGGGGATACAGGCTTCCAGAAAGTTCTCAGTCTTTCAATTTATAATTGCTACCCCTTGAATTTTTAAATAGACCAAATTTGCATGACAAAGGCTCTGTCAAGAATATTTCCTTCAGTTCAGCTATTTCTGCCCAAATTTGCCATTCCCTAATTCTGTGCTTAAAGGGGAGGTTATACTTATGCCCTCTCCTTCCTTGAAAATGTGCTCTGACAGAACCTTCTGGAACACAAGTCCTACAAGATGCCTGCTGTGCTGACCCATCTCTGGATTTCCTCTACCCCTGACGCATGTTCCAAGTTTGTTATGGGGCGGAAGCCAGGAGCCCTGGTACCATCGGCTGCCTTTATAGCCGTCCCTGTGGAGGGGGCTGCGAGGTCTGCATTACCCTGTGCCATGTGATGATTCAGTTCACCCCAGTTTGCCCTTTGGGAACTGCTGGGAAAACCTCTTTTGTGCAGTAAATCATGACAGCATTTGGCCTTCATTTGGGGGTGAATGCATGGTTTGTATATGAAAGCCATTTCTTTTCTTCCCTTTAGAAATCCCATGTGGCATCAATTTGTTTGTAAGCACAAATCAAATGGCAGTTTGGGATCCTCCACATGATCCAGAATGTGCTCTATTCAGTTTTTAGAGGGCATCGGAGCCATGAAAACCTAACGGGGGTGGGGGGGTGGGGAACCAAAACAAACCAACAAAACAAAACTAAGAGACAACATGAAATCCCCAAGAATACATCCACAGATCCACAGAGGCCCTCAGACACGTGTTGAAATCCTGCTCTGAAACTTTAAGAAATGCCAGGGCATTAGCAGTACAGGTCAAGATGAATAACCTATTTAGAAATGCACGTTTTCTCTCTCTCTCTCTCTCTCTCTCTCTCTGTGTGTGTGTGTGTGTGTGTGTACCCACAGAGCTGAAATTTGTTCCACCCAGCCAGCAAAATTTTGCACTGCTGGGTCTCCAGCCACGGGGGAAATGAGGGTGGAGAACAAGCCACAGTGTCGATTTTACAGTCTCCACTTTCCGAAAGTGTCAGATGTGGACAAATACGGTCATCCCCTCCGTGGTGTTGCTCCCTGAGCTGCCTCCAGCCCCAAGAGGGACACCACAGGCTCTGCCCTATGGCTTTCCAGATCTGTCCATGCAGCCATACTTGTGGCTCCTGTGGTGGGTCTGTGGCCCGAAGCTTCCCTTGCCCGGCAGTTCTGATTCCCAAAATAGGAGCAGGAAGTCTGTGACCAATGTTTGGTGTGTGCCAAAGGGGCCGCCATGTATTTACCGAGGTTGTGAATCTACACCGAGATGTGCGCATGGCTCTTCAAATAAAATGCACCTTCAACCCTCTTCTCTTTTCAGTATGTGGGTTGCAGTGAGCTGTTTTTGTTTAACCCACGGCTTGATTTGGGGACAAGGATCACTTGTCCTATGTTGGGACACACTTTCTCAGCAGCTAAGCATGCTGCTTCCCTCCTCCCTCTTCAAGAAAAAAGTGTGGAAGCTGGGTCTCCCTTTCTCCTTATTTTTGGCAGGTTTCTCTGGATGCTGAAGGGTCTTATTTAATTCAGATGTGTCCTTTGGGTATGACGGGAGAAGAAAACATCCTGTGGCCCAAGTCCCCTTTCACGGAAAGGGCACAGACCTGACGTCTTCCTGCGTGCCACGGGGCACCGGGAGCCTTTCACCAGCCACGTGTGTTTATGAGGACAATGTGTCCTCCCTGCCTTGTGCTGTGGGCCGGAAGCCGGAAGGCCCTGATTCCTCTGCTGCCCAACCTCTCCGCGACGCGAGGCAAATCATTTACCTCCTGGGTTACTGGCTTCCTTTATTTTTCTACAGAATAACCTCTCCTAGCGCAACAAAAGGAGGCCTGGTGACTAATACTGGTAACGGCTGTAAAATGCATTTTTCTTCTCTAAGGCTCCGTCATAACCTATAGAGCAGCAGAGGTGGTCTTTTGCTAAATGAACCTTGGTGAGTGGTTAAATGACTCACCCCGTATCCCCCAGTTTACTCTATAATATAATAAACCACATTCTATGAATAAGCCAGACGGAGAAAATGTCTTTCATTTGATGATTCAGAGCCAATCCAATAAAGCAGAATATTCCATAGAGTTTATTTCCTGTAATTGCAGGAGATAAAATTGATTTTCCCATTTTTCTCATTTTTCCTTCTGCCAGTTGTTTGCTACAGTGACTGATTGTGAGAGAAGATTGCAGAGAGAATTCATCACGGAAGCGAGAACCTTACAAACCTCACGGTGCTCGTCTTGGAAGGGAAAACGTAGAGCTGGAAGTCCCTGCGCAATCCTGACGGAGGCTCCTCCTTGGCGCTTCACAGGAAAAGGGGGGAATGGGGAAGTGGAGATTGCACGCTCCGTCCTGAAGCAGAGGACTCATCTGGAAGCTCCTGGAATGCTTCAGTAAAATTTAAATGGTTCTGGAAAAGTTAACGTGGGCCTTCTAGCTTCCCCTTCCGGGTCAGGGGTGTGGCTAGAGCAGGCTGCCGCCGTGTTCAGGGGGCGGGGCCGAGGTTGGGGCGGGGCGCCAAAGCATCCAGGGGGCGGGGCCAAGGGGTAGGCTGGGTCAGCGAGGCATGGGGGGGGGGGGACCAAATCATCTAGGGGGCGGGGCCGAGATGGGGCGGAGCCGAAGCATCCAGGAGGCGGGGCCTAGGGGTAGGCTGGGGCAGTCACGGAGTTCAGGGGGAGGGGCTAGTGCTGCGGGTGAGTTGGAAGGGTAGCTCCCACGACCAGGTAGGTTTGACCAAAAGAATGAGAGCCAGGTGCTAGACTTGCAACTTTTCTGTAAAGTTTTACAGTATTTCGAAACAAAAAGTAGAATTAAAAACGACAATGTGGTTAAGAATAATAATTTTACCAGCTATGGCTGACTTTACGTTTATCTCATGTGGAACACTGCGTATAGACCGTATATAATATACATACATATATATGCTATAGGTATTATCTTCATGTTTTTCATGGGTGCATACATTTACAGTAAGGTTTATTCTTATTGTTCCAGTTTCTCTAAGATTCTGATACATTCCAGAGCAAAGAAAAAAAAAATCCTTACAAAGCAGTTCAGTAAGACAATACAAAGGGAGACTTTTCAATATGTAAAAGATTTATTTTCAGTCCTAATAGTTATAATATATTAGTCTAAATGAACCGTAATGATGGGTTGGAGTAGCAAACGAGGATTAAGTGCAAAGGGAAATATCTTTAAGTTTGTTCTAAGTTTGGAAGTATCGTTCAGTTGAAACTTTCTGATATAAAGACCAGTACATTAGCTAAGGCTGCTTACGGGCCAGCGATGTGTTTCTTTGCTATTAGTGAATGCTTTGTGTGACTGTTTACTCCTCTATGAAATGAAATGGGAGGCATTTCTCACAGCAACCCCAGTGGGAGATGTTAATAATTTCCCCTTTTTCTGGATGGAGGGCTTAATCCCAACCCTGTATTCCTCACTTAAATGATCAGAAGCAGAATTTGGGAACTTTGCAGGGAATGCATTTCAGTTTCCACTTGCCACCCCCTACCACCCAATTCATGTCATCTACTCAGAAGCTGTAAGTTACAGTTAAAGTGCTGAATCCAAGCCGATGTTCTTTCTTAAAATTGTGTTTTAAGTAAATGAAATGTACCTGACATGTCCTGTGGTATCTGATCCTCTTAACTTGGCCACAAAAATGTAAGGTCCTTGTGCTGTGGTGACAACTCCTTCAAGCAGATGTATCCCATGCAAACTGCCTTAAAATAAGTATTGCTGTCATTGTCCTTCATGTCCTATTTTGAAAAGGACAATTCTGGAAGAAGGATGTTCTAATTTTTTTTTAATAGGTAGAATGATCCAAAAAACCGGCAAAATTTGTCTTCTTTGCTAAATATAAGATCTGAGCTGGAGCACTGCAGGAAAGCTTGACTTATTTGTGAGCCGAGATGCTCTGCTAAGCAGACAAAGCCTTCATATAATACACATTGAAATAGAAAGTCTTTCAGATACAGTCTTTAAAGCTCTGTTTGCCTCTGATGGACAATGAATGAAATGGTGCAATTGGTGTTAGCATGACGTATCTACTTCACCTTAGCGTGGCACTGTGTGCAAAAGCAGCTCTTAAGGCAAAGCCACCCTTAGAAAAGTCCTGATTCTCCTCCACACCTCATCTTCAGTTGCAATGTGGTAACTACATACTACAGGCTGGCTATCTTCTCTACAGACTGCGCTGCTTCTGAGCCCCCAGGCCTGCAGCCCACCAAGGTCACAAATAATTACTGGACCCAGTGGGAGGGGGATGGCAGAGGAGTTGTATGCAGCTACTTAGCAAACTTTATGGAACCATCCAGAAGTGCCATGGTTTTTAATTTGAAGACTGAGTGGATGCTTTAGTTTGAATGTCAGACTAAGTTACTTTTGTGGTCATACCTCTGTATTCGACTGCTTGAAACTCATCGAGTTTGGTACTTGCCACATTTTGACGTGAAAATGTTGCCCGGGACTCATCACTTGTTTGTTACTTGTCGCGCCTCTGGGACCAATTAACAATGACTACCGAGGTACCGCTGCATATTTTAGATAAAATATAGAGAGGTTGTTAAAGGCGAACATCTTTATTTCACTTATTACATTCTTTGTCTTTTAAAAAAACTTCTACTAACAGGATCTCTGGATTCAGAATTATTAGAAAACTTTTTTCTTCAAGGTTCTCTCTCTGTAGTAGCTCTATGTGAACACAAGGCACATCATATATGAGGATATATAACAACATAAATATAACGTTGTAATACAAATAAAAATACACTCTCTATTTTATTATGAATAATTCATACCAAAGAGAGGTCCAATGATACTTCCCTTAGACCATAGCTTTTGTCACTAGATTTATCGTTGTTCCTGTAGACAAGACTCTTGTTTCACCCATAAAACGTGGACGAGGAGGTGTCCCTGGGGTTCTCAGACACCTAGTCTTCGGGATCCTCCAGGGGCTTTGGATGCGCCCTCGTTTTGTGCCACTGGGATCCCTAGTGAGGTCCAGCAACAGCTGACTGTGGTAGAAAATTCCACCGCTGATGGAGCACCTACCTAAGAATCTCTGGGGGAAGCCTCAGGGGATTTCTGTTGGGTGAGATTTCCTGGCACAAGAGCCGGTCCAGTGGAGACATGTGACGGGGGCCTGGCACTTCGGGTCTGGAGAGCATTTAGCGAGATTGTCTTCGTGGCTGGCAACTCCGCTTCCTTAATGAGTCCCCGTCAGACGGCCACCCCAACACTCAAGGCAGTGTCCCAAGTTTCGGGGAACCCCCTGCTGCTGGCTGCGAGGAACAGGTGAGGAGGTGGCTCCATCCGTCGGCACCGCATGTGTGTGAGCCAGGTGGTGAGCGAAGGTGAAAGTCCCTGCAGTCTCACCGACCCCGAGGCTGAGCTGGGAAGACAGGAAAGCAGCTGGGAAGCCCGAGGCTGCAGCTGGGGAGCCCGAGGCTGCAGCTGGGGAGCCCGTGGCTGCAGCTGGGGAGCCCGTGGCTGCAGCTGGGGAGCCCATGGCTGCAGCTGGGAAGCCCATGGCTATAGCTGGGGAGCCCGTGGCTGCAGCTGGGGAGCCCGTGGCTATAGCTGGGGAGCCTGTGGCTGCAGCTGGGGAGCCCGAGACTGAGCTGGGAAGACGGGAAAGCAGCTGGGGAGCCCGTGGCTGCAGCTTGAGGGCCCATCGCTGCCTTTTGGCCTTAAACACACAGCAGGCAGGTCCTGTTGTGGGGTGACCCTGCAAACACTGTTGGGGAGAAAGGTGGTAGGTGTGGTGGTTGGTCAAGTGATTGTTAGGAGAGCCGCACAGCAGCTGGTGGGGACCGAGAGCGTGCACCCCCAGGCTAATGGAAGTGAGAAGGCTCCTGAACCTTGTCCTCTATTTCCCAAGCTTATGTTACCACGTAACCTATTGTCCTTTAATATACAAAGAGGAACACGCAGCGACCCATGACATATCAGGGAATCCTAACATAAAGTAATAAAACAAGTGCCACAGGGTGAGTACTAAGTGAGCCCACAAATACCAGGCGATGCAGACGCAGGGTTGGGAAGACTGGCCTGAACTTCAACTTGTTGATCCCGGAGTGAGGGTCAAGCACGGGGGAGGCTTTACATGTGACAACAAGAAACCCGTATGGACCACTGACTGTCAGGCGTTGTGATAAACCCTTTGTGTCCATTATTTGATTCAGTTCTTTATCGCCCTGAGGGGCACCCACGCCATTGTGATCCCCATTATTATGCAAGAGAAGGTGAGGCTTAAAGAGCTTAAGTGAGGTGCTCTTAGTTAGAAGGGAGGCGACTGGATCAGCCTATAGGAAAGACAGCTGGATTTTCAGCTCACCTTAACAACATGTTAGGTCCAATCCTAACATTATGAACAACAACAACAGAAATGAAGTTCTCCATTTAATTCAACTCAGGGCAGGGTTGTCACAAGAAAAAATACTGGTGGACGCTCACAGAGCTCATAGCTGTAATTATATGTGACCTGCTGAAGGACGGAGAAGGGAAACAAAAATACCACCTTTTCCTTCTGGAGACAACTTCATCGGAGAATTTGGGAAGGCTGCTATTATTATTCAACTTTTAAAATAAGCAAAACTAAACTAAGCAGCGTTCGTTGTTGGAAATGGACTATATTCAAAATAAGTATTGCCTGAACACGTCCAAACGATTGCATACTTTTTTCAAATGTGGGATCCTAACACAGAGATTGTACGGATTCGGTCCATTTGGATGAAGTGTTTTTAGAAATGATCTGCTTTCTCTGTTCATTCACATCCAATTTGAGAAATAGGAAATTATTCTGGAATCTCGTTTCTCATTATGGTCTTCATGTGAAATTCATTTTGTGGTTGCTGAGCACCTTGAAAATACAGTGAATGGTTGCAACTATATCTTCCTGTCTGGTTATTTTACTGTAACTGCTCAAATAACAAATGATAAAATTCTTTAGATTGCCTATTACTTATTTTACATCAATGTTGAATTTACTTAGTATTTTCAGCAGGAATTGTGTTTTAGAATAGAAAAATAGCATTCTAAACTTCTATAAAAGGAAGATAATTTAGAAATACAAATATAATTCATGAAAATGCATCAATGATTTGAATGTATAGTAATTAAAATATTAAAATATGATTTTAGTAATACTTTTCTCCTCTATTTAATTCTTCTGCCCCTACTAATTACTCTAACATACCTTGAGGTATCTAAAAATAAATTAATTATGTTTAAGTTATAATTAAGTTTTGGCTAGGACCTAGTAGAAAATATTTGAACAGGAGATGGAATTGTGACTTCTAGATTTCCATTTTCAGGCCTTATGGGCTAGAAGGCAACTATAATTAATTATTAGAATAACATTCATAAATCAAACCTATTCCAAAGAGAAGGTGATTTTTTTTTTCCTGATTTAGACAGCCTTTCTTCCAAAGTTTGAGAAGCTTCTTAAAGTTACTTTATCTGGGAAATCATTGTTGCCAGACGGCAGCGATTTCTCTCACGCTTCCTCCAGCTCTCCCCATCCCTAACGCGCGTCTAACAGACCCCAGGCACCATGCCTTAGGGTGTTCCTTTTGTTTTTCGATGTGTGTATGTCTGGAATCAGTGAACTGAGGCCTAACATCACTTTGGGTCTAGCGAGCGGGTCCTGAAACGCTTCGCTCTAGTTCTCAAACCATTAAAACAAGGCAGGGAGCACGTGGTCTTGGGTAAATAGGTGCCTTCCAACTCACGGCAAGCTGATTGCTCCTGGTACAGAAAATGTACCTGAGTATTAGCTGCTGTTGGATAACGTGCTTACTTACATTCCTGCAGGACAGAGGCTGCTGGCTGGCTGATGATACTGGATTGGAACACCCTGGGGTACGCAGAAACCCCTCCCCATCCCCGGGGTCACTCTCTGGTGGCGACTGTACAGCTGTCACTCCTTGGTCCATCAACAGGAACAATGAAGACACACCTTCCTACTTACAGATGACCCCGGACTGAGACAGCCAGAGAAGGAGATCGAGAGCGAGGGGGCACATGTGAATACGGTTGGCGGAAGACCAGATTCGATTTTTAAAAAATAACACAACTCTTTTTTGGGTTAAATGGCAAGGCCTGAAGGTAAATTTGACAAGGGAGTGTCCACTGAAAGGATGCAGGAAATTTACATATAAAAACATCACGTGGAAAGAAATTAGGGTTTTTGTTGCTGTTGTGGGCAGCAAACTCAACAAACCAACAATAAAACGGAAGGGTCCAGTTGCTGGCTGTTGTTGTCGTCACCGTAATAATAAACAGGACAAGAGTGCCCAAAGGAAACAAGGTGATGACATCCTGGGAAAACGCATTTGGTCCCCGTATTCGGTTCTTGTGAGCCCGTGTTTAGAGCAAGGGTACCACACTCCACGATAACAAGGTGAGACTGCTAGCATGGGTGAGGTTCTAGAATTGATATCCCCCTGGTTTAAAAGGTGTTTTGTTTTAAAAAGTGAAGACTGAGGATGTAAGAACTCTGCAAATATGTGAAGCATTCTTCCTGGAGAAGGGATGAGGTATATTCTTTCTTTCTCCTGCTCTAAGGAAGCGGTAGGAACAGTAGGCCAGAACTTAGAGAGGGACCCCTCACACCACCCAGGACAGGTCTCCCCCATGTCCTTGTCACTATTCATCAGTGGAATAGTCTGTCGTACAAGGAGGTGGTGAGTTTTGCATTACCGGAAGTATTTGCTATAGCCATTACGATTTAGCTTCGTTTTTTTTTTTTTTTTTTTTTTTTTTTTAAACAGAACTCATTCTAAGACATGGGATTTGAAATTAAAGAGCCACATCATATGACCAAAGCAGAACTGAACAGAGGTATTGTGTGGTCATGCTCTGCTTTGCATCCTTTGGATCGATGATGTTATTAAAAAGCGAGGAGGGATGCTATCGTCTGTCCAGTCTCAGGGAGGTCCCAGCAGGATGGAGTGCCTGGGGTGGAAGCCCCTGCTTTGGTTACGTGATAAAAGATTGAAGAAGTAAGGAGGTGCTCATCTAGGCTGCTGCCCCCATGACCACCTACTGGGTGAGACCGCCTGGCTCACTCCCCAGGAGGAACTTCCTATAGTGAACACGTGACATAGTAGCATTACTAGCTGTGTTGATTTTATTTTCGTGTCATTCCTATTATAAGGTCTGTGGCCTCACTTTCAGGGATATAGCAGTTTTCCAAGAGTATCATATATTTACAACATTTCAAGGCCACCACTGTCCTTCACGTTAGCCTGACGATGTTCTGATTCTTTAAGACACTACGCAACTCTACGTGCCAAACGTGGTGTCCCATCTCACTGGATACCGTGTACCTTAGATGGGACAACCCTAGGAATTGTGTTGTAATGCTTCATGCCTCACGATGACTGACTCAACCGCTGCGAACCTCATTCAATTATTCACTTCAGCATTGATTTTTCTCATGCTTTTCTTCATGGCATTTAAAAAGTTCTCACATCCCTGCTGCTACTGAGGTGGAATATTCATTCTATCATGGCAGAGGGTCTTTGCTTCCTAGATGCACAATGCTATCCTGCGCTTCGGATCCCTTTGGAAACAAACTGAGGCCTCACTGCATGTATAATGCCAGTTACTGTAATTGAAATCACTGCCTTCATGGTATTAAAACAATTTTCATAGAAGGATATTTTTAAATGTCTTTGTGCAATTACCAATGCCCTGTATCAAGAACGCCATTTGCCTTAAAGTTTCTATAGGAGTCAAATTATGAATGGAGAACAATAAATACATATAATTTTAAGATCTAACCTTAAAAACGGAAATGATCTATC
Source organism: Lyroderma lyra (assembly GCA_004026885.1). NCBI lineage: Eukaryota > Metazoa > Chordata > Mammalia > Chiroptera > Megadermatidae > Lyroderma > Lyroderma lyra. The sequence continues at coordinate 360,213 of PVJL010000353.1, read as the reverse complement.
AGTTTTAAAAGATTAAATTATATTCACACATATTGTGTTTATGAGAGTTGTTTTAGAATAAAAATTCTTTGCAACTAAGATTAATTTATTCACAACAACTAGGCTTCCCAGCTAAATGCTGTTATTATAACTCTTCTAAAATCTATTAATCACTTCACTCAAGTGGAGACAAGTTTAGTTTTTTCCCCAGAGCATTACCAATTTTCTGCTACCTCCCATTAGTACATCCTTATTTTACATGAGATGTGCACCTTAATATTTTCTGCTCAGCCTTATAAAAACTTCTAGAAAGGGCATTTAAAGATGACACAGGCTCATTTAACTTCACCTTTGTGTGTAAGAAATCACACAAAAGAGCTATAGTCACTCTGGAAAAACTTGGGACATTTAACTCACTGGCTTTTGTTTCATAAATACTAATGATAATTTAAAAACAGTATTAGAACATTTATTCTGTCTCCTTTGTAGTGTAGTTCTTTTTCCCCTTTTAAACTAGGCTTTATACAGTCTCATCTTTAATGTCTCGGGTGAAGGTGCTTTCATAAGCCTTTAAAAGACATCCTGATTTGAATTACTCATGCTCAGAAAATTATTTCTGATGTTTAACTTATATCTCCCTTTATTCAATTGTAGATCTTCAGACCATCTCACAAAATTAATTTTTCTCACAATTTCCCCTTTAAATCATGGAAGGTAATCTCAATATTTCATCTCTCTTAAGCACACAGTGCTATTTAAATTTGCAGAAAATCTGAAGGTAACGAAGATTTCCTTTAATTTTTCATTTTTGATGAAATATGCAGATATCCTCATTTAAATATTATATCTTAATTTCATAGAAAAGGTAAGAGAAACTCCTAGGTCCCTTAGAATTAGTAAATGTCCCTGTTTATCTGACATTTCCATTTGGTTGCTAAACCACATCTCCAAATTATTATGCTCAAAAAATGGAGCTGTTGATTTTCTTCCCTAAGCCAGATCCCAAAATAGAAGCCTAGACATCCCTCTGTAACCTTTGCTTTCCCTCAGCCACCTCACACATTTAATCTAACATAAATTCTGGTATTTGTAACGCCAGAATGCAATCTGGATCCAGCCACGTCTTTTTATCTCTACTGACACCACCCTTGTGCCCGCCACTCATTATTTCTTGCCTGGGTTTTCACCATAGTCTCTTATCTGGTCTGAGTCCGTTCTCACACTGCTTCTAATTTATTTCCACTAAGCAACTTGCAGTGATCTTTGTAACTCATGAGCCAGATCATGTCACTGCCCACATTAAATTTTTCCGAGACTTGCCCGTTGCACCTAGAATAAAGCTGGAATTGCTTGGTTCACCAGCTCAGGCTCATAGTTCCCAGTCATCTAACGTGACCGCGTTTGCACAGGGTCCCCGCCGCCCAGCAGGGCGTGCAGGACGGTGCACCAACCACCATGGCTTCCCTTCCGCCGCGGCCAACCCAAACGCCTCCACACGCGGGCCTTCTCACGGTCTGTTCCTTCTGCCTGGAATTCTCTTCCCTGCAATCCTCACCTGGCTGACCTCTCGCCCTTCTTCTGATCTCAGTGGCTCGCAGGGAGTCTCCTTATCCACCATAACAAAAGCAGGCCTCTCTCTTATTATCATGTCACCCTCATGTCGTTGTCACACCCCTCTCAATCCGCAATTGTCTTGTGTAATGGAAGTATTTCTTTCTTTCTCTCACTGCCAGCAGAACATAAGCTCCAGTGCCATTTCTGTAAGGAACCACGGTTCCTTTTAGAGAGAAATGGGATTTAGAAGTCACGACGGGATGTTACGTGCTCACATTTTTATTGGGGACACCATTATTTCCAATCCCTCCCAGCAGACACAGCTATTCGAGGGCGGTCCGGAAAGTCTCCAGCCATGTCAAATGAAAAATAGAGTCGTTTATGGCTGGATCTTTTTCCAGACAGCCCCTGTATTATTAAAAACCTTGTATCCTTTTGTATTCTTCCAAAATGTCCAGGTCATCTATGACAAATAAAGACTGAAGAATATTCCAGATTAAATGAGATTAAAATGACAGCACGTAATGGGCCATCTGGAAGGAATCCTGGACTCGTAAACACGCATGGTTTTATACATAGCATTTTATTGGCGGAATTGACACACTTCGAATGTGGACTGTGGATTATAGCGATGATAATATTGTATCACTGTTAATTGGGTTGATTGTGTGCTGTGGTTATGTGCGAAAATGTCCTTGTTCTCAGAAAACATGCACTGAAGAATTAGGGACAAGCGATCACCGTGTCTGCAACTCACTCTTAAAGGGTTGAAAAAGAAACACACTCATATTTCTCATCTGTGTATTGAAAGAAATAGAAAAAGAGAATAAATTACTAGCAAATGGGACAAGGTATAAATAATTAAATCTGAACAAAGGGCTCTTTGTTGGGCAGCTTTTTTAATAGGTTTATGTAAAACTAAAAACTTACAAAACATTTTCAAAATATGCAATATGGCTGCATGTTTTTATTTTTGCTACCGATACCGTCTTGAGTGAATCAGGACTGAAAGAGCATCTCCTTTCTTTACCAAGTAAAAAGTAAATTAAACAGCTCAAAGTGAAGAGCGTGTGCAACATGCAAAAACAGACTTTTTCACAAAGAACACCTAAAATCAAGACTGGTTGGGATCTTTATATGTTTAATTAAATAAATCTGATAACTGCTTTACTCAACCATTACGAGTCCATCAGATGCAAAACCACAAAAAAAGAATATTTTTGCTTAGTTCTTTTTCCCTTTACAAAGAGCAAGTCTTCTAAACAGCTTAAACTTCCCCGAAGCAATTTCAAGATGACCCAACTCTCCCCAAGTGACTTTTCAAATTCTTAAGCTATTATCTTTCTCTTCAAACCCTTTTTAAAACTTTCCCCCCAATTATATCAGCCATATAATTGCCAAGCTAAGATTCCTATAGACTATCTCTATCAAAGGATCAGGATAGGGAATGATAAACCTCTTAACAAAAACTTAATTCTGATTCTTTTCCCAGATTAAGGTATCTTAGCAACCTGTGAAGCGTTTTATCTGCTGATTCTATCATTTGGAGCACTTTGCCGAACCCTTGAACTGACCTTATACCTGTGTGTTTCCCCTCTGGTTAGTTTTGTTGGTCCAGGTTATAGCAAATGAGATCAGCAAACAAAAAGCAGTGTGACCACGCACGCCTGAGTGTGCTTAACCTTCCACACACAATTGGTCTCTTACACACTTAGGGACGAGAAGCGCTCGTTTCCTTTTCTGTCTCCCGGGAATGAGGGGTCCAGCTCGGCTCAGTGGGTGCTCCGATGAGGAAGGAGCTTAGTGTCGCCATCACGGCGCGAGGCTTTGAGATGCAAGAATGGTCACAGCTCAGCTCAGCCTGCAGGGGTGCGATGCACACACGTGGGGGTTGCACCTCCACGGGACCCTTCCTGGTGACGCCTGTCTCCAGGCTGGGTGACTGGTGGTCAGAGAGCATGCAACTTCTCGAAACCGGTTCGAGCCGTCTGGCGTGGTGTCCGGGGAGGTCGAAGAACTCGGTCAGCGGGACCGAGCTGCTGGCTGTCACCCAGTAACCCCAGCCACCATGTCGCACGGCCCTGAGTCTGTCTCTGCCTCACCAACCCTCCTCGTCTTCCTGGCCTTGGGGGCGTGCTTCCCACTCTCTTTTCTCTCTCCTCTCACTCACTAAGGGACCACACCCACTCCCCTGAGGCCTTCAATGCCACCCCGGTAGCCCAGACCCCTCTGGACGGGGCGTCCTGACTTCTGTGCAGACACCTTCTCAGAGGTTCCAGGAAGAAGCACCCCCAAGTCCATTACGTCCCGAATGGGCTCCCCATTTGCATTCTGATGATCTGTGATTCCTCCCACAAATTCTCAACTCCCGTCAAAGGGGTCCTCTGTGCCTCTTGTTAGGCAGCACAAAATAATTCTGGACCACTTGCTTTCTCTCACAGCCCCATGTGCAATGCCACCAGCAAATCCGGAGGCACCTTTTTCAAAATACCCCAAACTCGGAGCCTTTTCCCCACCTTTCTCGTACCACACCGCTCTGAACAGCACGCCGCCTCCTTTGCGTAACTGCGATGCCACTGGTCTCCCCGATTCCACCCTCACTCCTACTGTCCACGTGGGGCACCACAACCAGAGGGATTCTTCTAAAATATGTGTCAGATCGGGTCCCTCCTCTGGTCAATCCACCCTTCCTCCTCTGGCTTAGCAGACCCTGCCTGGTGGGGTCCCCCACCCACCTGAGGAATTTACTACCACAACCACGAACAACTCTGTCATTTACTCCACGCTGGTCTGACCATTCTTCTTTCCTGCTCCTTCTATAAGCCAAGCACACCTGCCCCTTAGCACCTGTGAAGTCTGCTGGTCCCACAGCCCGGGACGTAGCTTCCTCAGACACACTCAGCTTCTACAGGTCTGTGCACGGATGGCAGCTCATCGGAGAGCGTGCGCCTGCCCACTCTCATCCCAAGGAGCTCCACTGCCATCATGCATGTCGCCACATGTTTCCCTTCCTGCTTAGATGTCCTGTTTTAGTATCAACACTTGTCCTATTCTTCGTGTCTTGTCTTTCAGTCCTGCCAACATATCCATGGACATGCGGTCCTCTGTTACTTTTCTGTAACCCCAGGGCAGTGTCAGGCACAAGCAGGTGCTCAATTAACGTCTAGTAAGTGAATTACCTGCATAAACATAAACTACAAAAATAAACATAAACTACAAAACTTTTCATATTCTAGATAACATTCTAGAATGGGTCAATGAAATAAAGATTTGCAATTAATGAGGAAAGGATGTGATTGTTATGTGTGTGGCCTCTTTTAAGCTCATCTGTAAGATGGGGACAATGATATTTTCCTAGTCTACTACAAAGGGTTAGCATGAGCACCAAGTGAGATAATATCTCAGAAGCATTTGGATTCGTCCCTCTACTACAACATCCAGTCTTTATACGACATCTTGTGCATGAGAAGTCCTTTGTGTTTCACTGATTTTCTGGTGTTTTAGTTTGCCTACATTTTTCTGATCAGTGAAATATTGGGTAACATAAACTTGGAAGGTTTCTTATTAGAAAACATCACTATTTGCTTTGTCTTATTAGCACTATGATCAATAACTTAGGTGAAAATTTTGAAAGCGTGTTCAATTTCATAGATGTTGAAACCCTGGGAAGAACAGCTAATTCACTGAATTACGAAATTCGCATAAAAATGCTAATGAGCTTGACCACAAGCCCAGATAACATGCTGCATGAAAGAGATCTGCACTTCGATATCATGCTGATTCTTTTACATTTATTATTTCACTTAAGCCTCACAACCGAACTAAACAGCTAGACATTATTGTATCCAAACATTGAAACTGAGTCTCAGAGAAGGTAAGTAATTCCTTAAGGCCACAGAACTAATAGGATGTAGACTGGAAGCAAATGGACAACTCTTTAACTTAGAAGTTTATGCCCTTTCCATGATGCCATTAAGGTTCTCTTGCAGAGTGTAAAACAGTAACAGCAGATTCAAAATCAGGGTTAAGTAGCAACACTGATAAAAACTGACATCACCCTTAAGCCACTTGATATGGCTGTCAAAGAATGACTTAACCAAAGCTTAGATTGTGGTACTAGATTGGTGCATCCATTGAGATGGAGGTGATGGCCCAGGTCTACCCTGTGTTGGCTAGGCCATTCCTGGAATTATGTTTGAATTTGGGTGTCATACTTCAAAGATTATATTAAAAAAAAATTATTCCAGCAAAAGTAACCAGGATGTCTACAATCCTCACAAAATACCCTAAAAGAAATGGTGGATGGAATTAGGGACGTGTTAACTGAAGTGGGAGGAGCTGAGAGTCAGAAGTTACTGACAGTCATTTAGACCAGAAATTTCAAGTCCTTCAATACGGCTGCAAAAAAAAAAAACCATGAGCAGAAGCTAAGTTTCTTAGGTTAAAGTGCGCTGCTTCTGGAGCTGAATTCTCCGCTGCTGGAAGAGTTCAGGGACAAAAACCAAACAGAGCAAAAGACCCAGATGATCATGGTAGAGAAGTCTGAAGAGAAATTCAAGGATCAAAGCGGGGATCGCGTTAGATACCCTTTGGGTCCCTCCTGACACTTGGATTTCATGCTTTGGCCGAAAAGACTGTCAAATGGGCATTCGCACGTTAGGGTGCAGAGCCAGCGATTAGGCAGCTATCTTCCCTTAGTTATAATGATAAATACAGATTCAATTAAAATTTTATCTGCATCTCAGCTGAGGACTCCCTGCTCCCGAAGAGCAAGATAAAATAAGACTGGAACCCCCAATTCTATTGGAGTGGAAGGTGGGTAAGGAGGAATGGTTTGTGTTGTTTATATTTCCAGGTCTCTGAGCCAGCCTAGAATTGAAACTAAGTTTTCGTAACAAAAACAAAACAAAACAAAACAAAAAATGCAACCACAAACATTAGTGAATTTAGAGAAATGTAATAAAATGTAAAAGGGAGGCAGGCAGGGAGGAGACAGCATTTAGATTGCAGCAAAGTAACTGAATCAGACACGAGATGTTTCTGGTTTTAAAATGTCCCTGGCCCACCCACATATGGGGACTACTGCAGGCCCTTTAATCCATGTTTGTCTCATTTCCACAAAGCTCAGTGGCCCTTCTCTCTTCTCTTTCTCCCTAATCCCACTTTCTACCCCAGAACTACCTTCAGGAAACCCCGTCTCTCCGTGCTTTTAAGGTCAGCTTTCCCCAGCTCTCAAACTCTCGAGCCTATCTCAGATTCATCATCTCAAGGTGCTCAGTAGAGTTGATGAACCTACTTGTGGTGGAAATCACCATCTTTCAAAAGACTATTCATATTAAAGAGTAATTATTAACATTTCAAATTCTATTAGTTTAATTATCATACAGTAAAAATGATATAAAAAAATACTAAACATCTGAGGAAAGTTTTTGTCAAATCCAATGCTCCCAGATTAAACAGAAAGAGGAGCCTAGTGATTTGGAGGCAAACGGACCTGGTACCCATCTTTGCTTCAACTTGACTGGCTGTGCTACGTAGGGCAGGTTACTTAACTTCCCTGATATTTTATTCTCTCCTTTCAAAATGGGATCAATAACAATGCATTCCTCATGTTGTTATCTGGGTTAAATTAAATAATATGTGGAATACTTAGCCTGCTCCTTGTCATATGGGCAGTCAGTGTCTATGCCAGCCACCATGACTAATGACGTTTCCTCAGTCAAAAATCCTTTTGAATTTTCTAAACTCATAATAAAATTGTCAATGTCCACAGAAAAAATACCTTGAAGAGTGTACTGAGGATATTTACCACCAATATCCTTTTTCTGCCTACCATTTGGCAAAACTGTCACTAAGATTTCGTGAAAATACACTTCAATGGTTTCTGTATTGAAGGCAGTTTATTTGACTGGCAGCATGATAGAGGAACTATTTGTAAATGCGTTTTATCCATTGTACAACTCTCCCTGGTAGCATGCAATCAACACTTGATATTGTGATAACAAGGCCAACCCTTGGCAACATTATAAATTATAAATTGTCTAATTTAACACCAACTTTCTTTGTGCTAAATCCCTCTCCCAGCCTTTGACCAAGTTTCAGTCCTGTGAGGTCTGATGTGATAGCCACGATCCCATGGAGCTATGTACATTGAAATTAAAATGAAATAAAATTTAAATTTCGGTTACTCATTTGGACTAGCTGCATTCCAAGTGCTCAAAAGGCACATGGTTGGTGGTTACTGTATTAGAGTGTGCAGAGAAAACAATTGCATCATTGCAGAAAATTCTATCAGACACGATTGACCAAGACTCCCATACCTTCTATCCATCCTTGGCCTGGCACCTTCAAAACTGCTTCCTGTTAGGTGTCAGCATTCTAACGGCATCTTCCTCTGAGGTTTTTCCGGTACTTTGTCTTATCAACTAAGAGAAAGTCAGGTGTTGATGTGCTAACAGGAAGTGAGCTTTTGGGAAATGAATGGCTAACCTTGCATCTCCCATAGCAGTGATTTTCAGAGAGAGGTCTTGGGCTGACTGCTATCCTAATCAACTAGAATAGTTACTTAAATTTGAGATTCTTGGGTTCCACGTTAGACCTGAATCTGCATTCTGCATGCGTTTTCTTGGTCATTTTTACATAATTCTTAAGTTACAGAACCACTGCTTAAGAGAACCACCAACCACCGGTATCCAATTACCAAGAACCTTATAGCTGGATGTTAATTTGCATAGGAATGGAGAACAATGCCAAGTTTTTAAAAAGGATTATTTTTGTTGCTCTTTAAATTACACACTACAGGATCATCTACACGGAGGTTTATTATAGACCTATTGCCTAGCATGAGTCAAGGTGATAAAGCCCATTTACCTATTAAGAGAATTAAAAAAATATTGCTCTTGACATCAAGTCTTTGTGTGTGTGTGTGTTTTGGAATTATGTTTACTTTTTTAATGCTTTCATTTTGCTTTATTATTTTTATTAACTAAAACTGCAAGATATTTAAAGTGTGCAGGCGATTTGATATATTTGGACATTGTGAAAGGGGAAATCATGTTAATTTTGTAATTTGGTTTTGTGTCATTTATAGTTAATTGACATCGTTTAAAAATTTCCTCTTAAGAAGGAAGTAATTAAAATTACTTTTAAAGTAAAAATTAGTGGAAGAGAAAGAAAGAGAAGGAAAAACAAACAAAACAAAATTAGACTTAATAAAATTAAAAACTGTTTCACTGACCAGACAAAAAAGGAAAAAGTTAAAACCAGACGCAAAACCAAACACAGTGGGAAAGCCCTCTAGCAAGTCTTATCAGGGTAAAGAGAAAATATAATGAACGTTAAAACATAAATATGGACACGGACAATATTTACATGATTACCAATAGTCCAATAAAAGAATCTCAAGGGAAGTTTGCCTTTTCTTTTTAAGAGATGAAACCAAGAAGCAGTTTACTGAAAGGAAAATAAGGTGAAACAAATGGACAGTTTATTAAAAGGGAAAGTGCACTCCAAAGAGGTGGGAGTGGGCTTGAGCAGGAAAATGGCTCAAGAGCCCCGATGAAGGAGGCTTTGATAGTTTTCTTTCCTTTAGTTGCAAGGGTCAAGTGAAGTTTTGTTTTAGTAGTTATTCAGACTTAGCATAAAGCCACATAAATGAAAGCAGGGCCATCTGCCACACATCGAGGAGAAGAATAGAACAGAGAACTTGGAAGGAAGTCCTCAAAAAGGAGGCTTTTCATGGGACAAAGGTGGCATTGGTAAGCCCCAGGGGAACTATGATTTGGAAACAAGTGACTATCTACTTGGAAAAATATAATATTAGGTCCCTAACTCAAACCCTAATATAATTCCAGAATGAATTAAAATCGTAAAAGTGGAAAATCAAAGCAGTGAAACAAAGAAACCAGAAGCAGTTAAAGAACTGCTTATCTTTCCTCCAACCAATTGACCAGCTTGTCTACCACTGAATCCTGTATTATGGCCAAATGAATGAAGTCGTCCTTATCCAAAGTCCAGGTTTTTTATTTAATCGTGTGCTGGGTCTCTCCACCTCTAGCTACTCAGGTCTAAAATCGCCTCTCTCCCTATCTTCCCAATTTCTTGCTAATTTTCTGAAATTCCTACAACATACAACATGCTCTAATAGCACTCAGAAAAAAAAAAAAGGAAGAAAAAGAAACCCACCCCAGTTCTCCTGTTCTCCTCTAGTTTCATTTCTCTTCTGCTTTAAACCCAAACCCATCACGAATTATTTCTACTTGCTCACCTCCTGTTCTCCCCATTCTCTCCCCAAACTCTCCAGTCAGCCTTGCTTTGGGAAACCACTCCTGACATCAGCAAGGCCTTCCATCTTGCTAAGTTCCATGGCACTCCGCAGTTCCTGTCTCTCTGACTGCTCAGATTTATTTGACATAAATTGATCACTCCTGACGTCGTATGACACTTCTGTCACCCAGGCTGCAGATGATTATGCATCTGTAACTTGAGGATCTGCTCTTTAAAAAGGAGTCCCAACAGTGTATCAGCATCTGGCCCCCAGAGGACCAATGGGCACCTGTTTGGCTTCTGCTTTTCACTCCCCAGATTTTCACTGAAAGGCAGTAATTAAGAGCATAGGTCCTGGAAACAGAGTATTTGAATTTAAAATATCGTCTCTATTTCCTGTATTTTTAACTGTTTCATATTTAAAAATAAGAGGTACCAATTAGTATACAGTAATAATTAAATAAATAAAATAGGCTTTTTTGAACAAAATTATTCACATTTCTTTAAAAATATGAAGGACCAAATAGGCTCGAGAATAGATATAAAGCTTTATTAGGTGGTGAACTGATTATACATCAAGTTGACGATGCACTGTAGAATTGTATGCCTGAAACCTATGTAATCCTTGCTAACAGATGTCACCCCAATGAGTCTAACAATAAAAATGAATTTAAAAAAAGCTTTATTGAAAAGCAAACATTTAAAAAATGATTATATAGTCACAGAGCTATATTTCTTATCAGTATCCACTTTCTACAAAGTAAAGATGTGCATGCACACACACACAAACACACACACACACACACACACACACACACACACACATTCACCAGGCTACAATGGTCTTATATATGAATTTGATCGGACCTTTAATGAGCGAAAATTCTTATGTAATTTAACTCTTCCTGAACACAGAAAAGTCGGTGACCATCCAATTCATTCTCTGAAAACAGCATAACACTAATGTCAAAACCAGGGAAACAAAATAGGAAAGTAAATAAGAAAAATAAAATTCTGTCATCCAATTTATCAAGAAATACAACACTTCTAAATAAGATATTAGCAGATTAGATACAGTGCTTTATTGAAAATGTGATACTTTATCACCTAATAGGATTTATTATAAGGACATAACTATGGTTCTATGTGAGGAAATCCGCTAACATAACTTACTTATTAACTAAAAAGGGGAAAATAAATATAATCATCTCAGAAGATCCTGAGAATATTTTCAATAATATTTCTTCCTCATTTGTGAACATTGCTTATTTCTTTATTCTTAATAAGCTCAATATGGAAGGAAAATTCCCTAACTTGACAAAGGATATTTACCAAAACCCAAAATAGCTATCAACATTAATGATACAACATTGGTAAATACTGAAGTTCGTATGAATAAAGGATATCTGTGTTCACTACCATTACTCAGTATTATTCTGTGGGTCTTAATCAGTACAATAGGAAACATGATTATTATTACAAAGGAAGAACTTTATTATTGTAAAAAAGTGATATGAAAATAAGAGGGTTCAGAGGGTTACAAGACAAACACATAAAAAAACTTGCTTTCCTACAATCCAGGCAAAAACAATTAGAAAATGTAATAAAAATAACCCAAACTATATTTAAAATATTACACCTATAAAATTAAAATGATGTCTTCATTGAAAAATAAAACAGAAGACCTGATTAATGGATAATCATACCAAGTTCTTGGAAAACAACATATAAGAGTATAGTGATACTAATTCTCAATCTGAATATTATTCTACAAATACTAACAAATTCTACAAATTCTAAGAGTAGACTCTGAGTTTATCTTGAAAATCAGTCAAGGGAATTTTGGAATATAATAATAATGAAAAGAGACTTGCTTTAACAGATATAAAAATATATTTTAAGTTACAGTAATTAAATTAGGTGGTCAGGTACAGGCAAAGAGACCCACAAAGAAAAACATGCTTTTCTAGATGAGAATTCAGTATCTAATAAAGGTAGCAGTTTGAATGAGTGAGAAGAAAAAACTTGCAAAAAAATGGTACTGAGATGACTAGCTGTGTATTTGGAAAACAACTGAACTAAGATGTTATATTATGCCACCTTTAAAACAATGTCCCTAAGAAATAAAATTATAGAAGTAGCAAAACAAAAAACAATAGGAATGAGAAGTGTCTGGGTGTACTGTGAATGTCAGAAAAGCAAAAGAGAAATATACTGACAAATACGACTACACAAATTTGAAAAGTGCGTACTGTGTAAATGATCCTATAAATAAAATCTAAAGAAAAATACGTTACAATTTTTTATTTCATATGTTCAAAGATAATTCATATATACATGATTTAATATTTATTCTAATATTTAATGTATATTTAATTTTAATATTTATGTGCATATAAATATAATGAATAAAATAAATACATATTGCATGTGTTGTATAAATTGAAAAAATATACTCTACATATATTTGATAAAATATTACTATCTCTTACAGAAATAACTCATGCCTACAGATTAAAAAATATATAAGAATAGAAACAATAGAAAGAAGCAATTCACTACAAAAGTGAGGAACTAAAATGATGAATGCACTAGAAAGAATTGCTAGCAGACTAGATGAAGCAGAGGGTGGAATCAGGGAGTTGGAGGTAAAGGTAGCAGAAAACAACCCATCAGAATAGTAAAAAGAAAAAAGAATCCAAAACATTGAGGATAGTTTAAGGGACCTCTGGGACAACATCAAGCATAACACCATTCGCATCATGGGAATACCAGAAGGACAAGAGAGAAAGCAAGTGATTGAGAACCTAGTTGAAGAAATAAGGACTGAAATATTTCCTAACCTGGTGAAGTAAACAGACAAACAAATCAAGGAAGCACAGAGCCTCACACAATATGAACCTAAACAGGCTCACATCAAGACACATGATAATTAAAATGACAATAAATAAATAAATAAATAAAATAAAATAAAATGAAAAGGCTAAGAGAGAATCCTAAAAGCAGCAAGAGAAAAGCAACTAGTTACTTATAAGGGAACTCCCATAAGACTGTCAGCTGATCTCTCCATAGAAACTTTGTAGGCCAGAGGGAATTGGCATAAAATATTCAATGTGATGAAAAGCAAAGACCTATAATGAAGGGTACTCTACTTAGCAAAGCTATCATTTAGAATTGAAGGACAGATAAAGAGCTTCCCAGACAAGAAAAAGCTAAAGCAATTCATCACCACCAAACCAGTATTACAAGGAGTATTAGAGGGACCTCTTAAGACAGAAAAAAAAAGATCAATATTACAAATAATAAAATGGCAATAGGTACATATCTATCAATAATTACTTCAAATGTGCATGGATTAAATGCTCAAATAAAAACACAGGGTGACTGGATAACAAAACAAAACACATACACTGCCTATAAGAGACTCACTTTAGATTGAAAGACACACACAGACTAAAAGTAAAGGTATGGAAAAAGTTATTTCATGAAAATGGAAACAAAACAAATACAAAAACAAAAAAAGCTGGGGTAGCAATACTTACATCAGACAAAATTGACTTTAAAACAAAGGCTATAGCAAGAGACAAAGAGAAAATAAAGAGAAGAAAATCCCATTTCTGGGTATTTATCCAAAGAAACCCAAAATGCTACTTCAAGGGGATGTGTGCACCCACATGTTCACTGCGGCATTGTTTACAATGGTTAAGAGGTGGAGGCAGCCTGGGTGTCCATTGATGGAGGACTACATACAGACAATGGCGTACTGCTCAGCCACAGAAGGGAATAGGTGCTTGCCACCTGTGGCCACATGGATGGACCTGGAGGGTACTGTGCCAAGTGGAATCTCTGACCAAGAAAGACAGACACAATGTGATTTCACTTATAGGTAGAATCCTAAAAACAAAATAAAGAAACAGAACAGAAACAAACTCATAGATACAGAAAACAGTGCAATGGCTGCCAGATGGCACAGGTGGGGGCCGGGACATCACTTCTCAAATTACATAAATGTCTAACCACTGTGGTGTACACCTGAAATGAACATAAAATAATAGTGAGTGTCAACTGTAATTGAAAAATTAAAAAGGGAGGAAAGTTGAAGGCAATAAGCTGTACAGATTTCCAGGCATAAAACAAATAAGTCATGGGGATGTAATGTACAGCGTGGGGAACAGTCAATAATACTAGGACAGCGTGGTACGGTGTCACATGGTTGCTGGACTTATCATGGTGATCACTTCTTTAGGTCTATAACTGTTGCAAAACCATGCTGTACCCCTGAAACTAATATAATATTGTATGTTAGCTCTATTTTTAATAATATTAAAAAAGAATAAAAACCAAAAATTTTAGGGAAGGCTAAATAGATTATTGTGTCCATCATGAAGCACTATATAACTATAAACCAGAATACACTGTCCCGGAAAGATCTCTAATTATTGTTTGAAAAATCAAGTTACCCCCCCCAAACAAACAAACAAACAAACAAACAAACAAAAAAGGGTAATGTGATCCCATTTCTGTTATTAAAAAGAAACACAGAAAATGAATCACATCCCCCCAACTCTACATCAATATTTGGAGACTATCCCAGTGGACCTCTCAGATGTATAAGAAGTATCCAGGTATTTATTGTCTTCATATGTAGTTAAATCAGATTCTAGACCTGTCCTACTCATATGATGGACAATTCAATTCCATCACAGCTGCACTGGGTCCCACTCTCATCACTGGTCACTGCCCTTTGTGTGGGAGGAAGTTTTTATCTTCAGTCCATGGTTGTCAATACAGACCACCTAGGAGCTTAGCGAGGAATAACGTTGGAAATCTGGTGTGTTTCTGCTTTCTTTGCACATGTGGGACAGAGAAATCCTGGTTGGAGCAGAGAGCCCTTGTTTAAGACCTCACCTTCCTATGAGGACACATGGAGTCATCCTGGGGGTCATTTTAGGGTGTTGAGCAAGGACAGTAGGAGGCCCTGTCTTCGTGCTCACTATTCCCCGGACTTCTGTCCTTTAGTTTGTGGTAAAATCATGCTCTCTCCTCTGGTGGTCCTCAAAGATTCCCCATCTTCCCTGTAGTTTCTCCAAAGATAACTAAATAAACTCTTGCATGAGTTAAGACTAGTATAAAAGCCCAGAAGAAACGGTCTTGGAGCTAACCTACTTTTCACCCTTGGAAAAAAAGAAAAGAAGAAGGAAAATACAATCTGCATAACTGACTGGAATGTAGATATTATTTTAGAGACACCATTTTATCTCTTAACTTCAAGCAAGTTCATGCCATCTAATTGGACCATAAAAAGATGAAACCATGACCTAAAACCTCTTTTTAAAGCTCCAATGGACGGCTGTTGAGCAAATAAGCCAGCACCAACCAGGGAAAAAAGAGATTTACCATGAGTTCATTGAAGTGGTGCATGATTATCAACCTTAAATTAGAAAATGTCGTCATCTCAAAAGAGAATAAAGTGTAGGACAGTGTAGTGCTAATAACTAAATGCTATAGATTCATGCTTTCCCAAATGCCCGGTTTTGCCACCTACACTGCGAACAAACAAGGTTGTTGGCTCAGGTCGCTGCCTCCCTCTCTGTCCTTCTCGGCCGCCATGTCACGCCGGGTCCTCCTCGTTCTCTTCCCATCCTCCTGCCCTTCCGGCTCCTGTCTGCACAGGCCACCACCTGCCCATGAAATGTAGCTCCGTTAGGACAACAACTGAATTCAAATGAGCATTGTTGGTCTGGGTTAGAAACAATGACCCAAAGTCGATGAGGTAGAAAGTATCTCCTAACTAAAAAGGACAGATGTCCTGGTTCTTAGTGCGAGCACTGACATTAACTGAGCATATCTCTGTCACAAGCTCTTTCTCCTTCAACCTCCCATCAGGAAGGTGGGATATTTATTCCTGAAATACGGATGAGAAAATTGAGGAAATCTAGGAAAATGTCAGTGTGGAGAGTAGAACACTGTCTTCTTAAGCACTATTCTATACTAGTGCCTCTGAGGTTCTATCTGAGTGGGGCTGATACGTATTATAACAGAAGACCCTTTGCAGTCCTATAGATTAAAAACAAACAAAAGTTCTAGGGTTTTTTGTTTTGTTTTGTTTTGTTTTGTTTTGCAATGGCTGGCATAAGGTTTTGCTCAATCTCAATATAAAAGCACTCTCAGTGTAGACACACACACGCGTGCGCGCACACACACACACACACACACGCACACACAGGAGTACTATCCATGTTTTCCCCCAAAGCTATAAAAAGGTTACCTAGTCTAAAAAAAGATATTCAGTTTCACATCTTATGAGATCCTCTATAGTTTTAATATCTGTCCTGCCCTGTGGCTATCTCCCAACAATAAACTATACATAGGAATCATAGTGTCCGGAGAAAATAAAGATATATAGTGACACCAATATGTGGAAGCAAAACACTTGAAAATTCAGTGAAAATGCTAATAAATTTGGCAAAAAATTCAGTCAAGCTTTTTGATATTATGTAGGCAAAAAAGAATAGTTAGCTCAGTTGAACAGATATTTTGGTATTTTTGCAATTAAATGTTCAAACTGTTGTTTTCAGATTGTGCCTTTGAGAATCAGGCCATTTATAATAGTTTTTGTCTTCGGTCTATTTATAAACAGGTGAGGCAGAAACAAATGTTGATGTCTTTGCTCAGGGGATTGTATCCCACTTAGAGAAGCGATGAATTAGCGCTCTATAACTAAGGTTTTCATTCCAAGGACTGTATTTTAAAATTTTGGGAATGACGCAGTGTTTATATGATGGTCACATATAGTAGTCAGAAACTCAAACCTCCTGAGGCTGTTAACCAAGTAGATTCTTGCAGAGATACATCTGAAGGTGACATAGATGTCCCAGCCCAGGGATGTTTTGGCATGTGGCCTCAATGTAAAGAAGTTGACCAAAGACAGAAGGAAATCCCAGGGATGGGTCCTGACAATGGAACCTGTGGTGGCCTGGGAAAGCAGCAGCATGGAGGTGACATGAGGGGACTTGTCTGGAAGAGCCTGTGCCCAGGTGGGCACGGTCCCACGAGACAGAAAAGAAAGACACGTGCCTCTGTTCTTGTTTTGTCTGTAATGTTTTGATGATGACAAAATCCATGTGACCATAACATGCACCATGTGAACCATTGTTTAGATGTACAATTCAGGGGCGTGACGTATATTCCCACTGTGGTGCAACCATCACTGCTGTCCACCCCCAGAACGCTTTCATCCTCCCACAGGGAACCCCCATACCCACGGAACAATGGTTTGTGACCCCTCTCCCCTCAGCCCACGATAAACACCATCCTACTTTCTACCTGTGCATTTGACCACTCCAGGTATCTCAGATGCTACAGAATGAGTGTTTGTGTCCGCCCCAATCCATATGTTGACATCCGAATCCTCGGTGGGTCTGATGGTATTAAGAGGATTAGGACACGTGGCCAAGCCCTCAGGAGTGGGATTAACACCCTTAGAAAGGGACGGCAGGGAGCTCCCTCGCTCTGTCTGCCATGTGAGGACACAGCAAGAGGACTAGCTATGAACCAGGGCGCAAGTTCTCATCAGACACTGTCTTCCAGCGCCTTGATCTTGGACTTCCCAGCTTCCAGAACCGGGAGAAGTACATGTTTGTTGCTTAAAAGCCATCAAATCTATGGTATTTTGTTATAGAAGCCTGTCCTAAGGCGTCATATAACTGGAAACCGCAGTATTTGCCCTTTTCTGGCTTATTTCACTTAGCATGTATCAGAGGATCATTCCTTTTAGAGGCTGGATAGTGTTCTATCGTGTGGACACAGCACGTTTAGTTTATGTGTTGAGGGACACTTGGGTGTTGTTTCCATTTCGTGGTTATTGTAAATAATTCTGCTAAGAATATGAGTTTGCTAATATCTTTGTGCATCCCTGCCTTCTACTCCTTTGGGTATATACCCAGAAGTGTTTTTTGTTTTTTGTTTTTTTTAAGTTTAGAATTTTTTTATAGCAACGTAACAGAGAATAGTGCACAGATCATACGTGTCCCTGTCCCTCCCCAAGAACGCCCGGCCTCCTGACTTTTGACCCCCCCGGACCAGTCTTGTCTGATTTTGAACTTCATATAAGTGAAACCACACCATACGTACTCATTTCTTTTCACTCAACATCATGTTTGTAGGACTATAAAAATTATGTTTCGAAGATTAACGTTACATGTGTGAGGTATTAAAAACCCCATTGTCACTGATACGCAATGTCCCATTCTGTGACACTTGCACCATTTATATTCTCATTCCGTGATCGGTGAGAACCGTGCTTCCGATCTTTCCTCTTTTATTCTTATGAACATAAAAAAGCGTTGAACCCTTGTCGAGGAAATCAGGGCGTTGGGCTTCGGTCCTACCATTTCCACTTTGGTACCTAACGAGGCATCTACATAACTTTGCCTTTTAAACTTTGCCAGGACCCCCATTTCAGCCGGGACTGGCTGATGACTAGCAAGACCCTCTTCCCTTCTTTTGCAGGACGCTGGCCTGGGGCTGCGGAGATGTTGCCTTTCTGCTCAGTACCGAAGGGCGATCCAGGATCCGTGGTTCTGCGTTCTAAGCTGCATGCAGCAGAGGGCTTGCCACTGGGGTTGTGTTCTAAAGAGCTGAGGTGGGGAGGTCGGGAGGGGTGGGGAGGCACAGGAGGTACCCACCCGCGGAGGCACCCCGAGTTCTTCTGTCACAGCCATGGGGTTTGAACTCCTGGTATCTTTAGGCAGGTCCTTCGGACTCAGCTCTCCCTGCAAACCTCTTCTCCTCTCTCCGCTGCACACTACCAGGTTCCAAGTGCCCCAGCACTCTTTCCCGCACAGCTTTCCCCAGGGGTCCTCTAGCCTGTTCTTCCAGTTTCTCCAGCCCCTTCCTGCAGCCGCCGCTCCTGCTCCCCGGTGACTATATTGAAGAGCTGGACACGTTCAAACTCATGGTCTGGCCCGTCTTCTGCCTCAATGATTTGTCCTGCTGGGGCACTTATTTGGGACGAATGGCACATGGCATAGACCCACTGTTGACTGTGTCAACAGCGACTTTACATGGTGGGTGGTCAAGAAACCTCACCAACAGGGTGTGAAATAAAGGGAGAATGGCCTCAAAGGCCTCCTCCGGCTGTGGGCGCAGTTGGCTCCAGAGCTTCTGCCTTTGCTGAGGCAGCGGGGAGCCCTCTCTCCTTGGCTCCCGCTGTGCCCACGGCAGAGGTGACACTCCGGGCAAAGCACATGAGTGCCCCGCGCTCGCAGGCTGGACCCCTGACCCCAGTGTGACGATCCCAGAAGATGAGGCTTTTAGGGGGTCATTATGGTTAAATGAGGTCACAAGAGAGGGGCCCTGGGACTGGTGGCCACATAAAAGGAGGAAGAGGACGGTCTCTCCTTCCCGCGTGGCAGCCAGAGGACAGTGGGGCAGGACACAGTGAGGGCGCAGGGAGAGTGTCGCCATCTGCATGCTCGGAAGGGGGCCGCTGGGCGGGTGCGTGAGAATGCAAGAACCGTCTGGAAAAACCCAGGCACAGATGCCTCCGCGGTTCGCATTACACGGCGGGACAGGCCTCGTGCATCCCCAGCGTGATGGATACAGAGTGATTTGCTTTAAATGTTACTCCCTCTCCCCTTCCAGCCCGTGTCACTTTTTAAATTGAGGTATAAGTGACGTGTGAGATGGCAGCAGTTTTAGGCGTGCAACCTGGCGATTCGGCATCTGCGCTTACGTACTGTGAAAGGACCACCAGGTTAAGTCAGCGTCCGTCCCCCTACCTGGACACAGAACTCTTTTTCTTGGGGAGAACTTTCAAGATCCTCTCCCTCTGTCAGCAGCTCTCAAACATGCGTCCTTTGGCTTTATCGCTGATACTTACCGCTCACAACGGTAAAACGGAAACGACTCCATAAGGTCACCACGCTTTTCACGCAGACGTCCTAACAATTATTACAGCTAAAAGTGGTAAAGCACTCCTTGTGGGTCAGCCACTACACCTAACTCTGAATGGGCATGCTCTTGCTGAGGCCTCACAAAACGCTTTGACATAAGTATTGTTATTCCATTTCCCAGATGAGGACACTAAGGCTCAGGGAAGACGAGTCACCCTCTCCCGGTGACGCAGTCCTTACAGACTGGGGCTGGGATTCATCCCCATGGCTGTCTGACTCCCTGGGCTGTGTTCTTAATCATTTCCTTATTCCCAAGTATATGATTATTGTTGATTCAACCCGAAGGGCACAGGAGGTCCAACCGCCGCTCCCCTGCACGTCACTGTCTAGCAGGAAAGGCAGAAGGGAAAATCAATCATTAGCAAATAGTGTGAGAAATGTTAGATTTGCACAGGATGTCACTGAGTGCAGAGCACAGATGCCCACCGTCTGGAGAGGCCAGAAAATAGTTCCAGCATCAGCTCGCTAGCTGGACAAGGCTGAGAGGGCCATTCCGGGCCGCGTGGTCCTGGGTGCCAGGCGTGAGGGACACACGCCAGGGAAACGTAGGAAACGACGCAGGAGAGGCTCGCGGAGGCCAGGATGCGGAGAGCACCGTGATAGCCAGATAGTTACACTTTCTGCTACCGACTGTATGGGCTACAGATGCCTTCTCCCTGGAGATGGCACTTCTTTGTAGGAAGGTCTGTGTCCTGTTTATCCCTGGGTATCCACAGCCTAGCAGCGGTGGCTACTCAACAAATATTTGTTGAATGAAAAGCAAATGAATGAACAAAGGAATAAAAGAATAGCATGGAGCCTATCACGATATACACTTGGACTGCAGGGGTACAGGGTTAGAGGATGCCAAGAATGGGGTAACACACCGCAGTGAGGAGGGAATTATGCCACCAAGGCATAGTGAGGGGGACACAGGGAAGTCATTCAGGAGAGGAACTGTCATTCCACCAATACAGAAAACCCAGAGGACTGGTTAGGGGCTGGGGGAGGTGACATGGGGGAGGGGAGAAGCAGGTTTCAAGAGAACACGGCTGGTTTTTAGATGTGTTGGGTTGGAAATGGTTGGAACCTGTAAGTTAAGATTTCTGGTGGTCTCTTGGGTTTGGGAGGTAGAGCTAAGGGTCATGTTGTGATAACTGTGACAATATCCGTTTACACTGACAGACAGTATGTAGAGGGGGAGAGAGTGAGCTCTGGGGTCAAACCTGAGGAATGAACAAGAGTTTTCCAGAGATTAATACATGTTACAGAATCTTCTTTGTCACCAAGGGTAGAGAGAGCAGAGTCTAGAATGTGCGCTTAGGAGAAATCAGTGACAGACTGAAGCTTGTGGCACAAAATCTAAGGAAAATTCAAGGCGGGGGATACATTCAACAGGATTAAACTCTGCAGAGAGGAGTAAATTTACCATGATTTGCTATGTGTTGTTTGGCAGTATATTTATTGGGGAAATTATATGATAGCTACAGAACTAAGTTTAAAACAATTTTAAGGGTCTGCTTTGCTTGCTGCTGTATTTTTTTCCATGAGTTGGATGCATTTGATATTCAGCAGTGGAAATGGAGCATTTTAGAAAAGTAAATCATACACAGAAATGACATTTTCATGAAAAAATGAAGGCTGTTAAATACCGTTTAATACCAGGAGGATACAGCAAATGCAATGCCTTGTCTGCTCAAGGCGTCCTTGCATAAGCTGTTGGTGGGTGCAAAAAGCAGGAGACCCAAATGGAGCTTTCAGAGCAGCCGGTGAGCTGGCTCTTCTGCGGGGAGGTGCTTTTTACGATGACTGTGGGAATGCAGCAGCTCTTCTCTATGTGGGAATAATCTTAGTGGCTTCAAATAGAATGCAATTATTACAAATAGAAGCAGAACTGAAGACTCGCCCTAGCGATTCATTCACAAAAGTGAGTATTGCTTTCGTGGTTGTGGAAATTTCAATTATAATTCACTTTTCAAAATGTTCGTGCAGACTGAGGGACACGTGACTATTCTATGTAGAACAGCTGTTCTGTGCAAAGGGGGAAAAAATAACGATGTCTTTTTAAAAAATTTAATGGAAGTATAGCATACCTGAGAGAAGGGCACATCAGTGTGCAACTCAATGCTTTCTTCACAAACTGAACACAACCTAGACCAAGAAAGAGGACATCGGCAGCTCCCCTCCAGTCACCAAGAGTAAACAGCATCTGCTTTGCACAATGTAACGTCGAATTTTTTAAACATTTCATCTGAGCGTCTACAGCAGGGGTGTCCAATGGTTTGGCGTCCCTGGGCCGCATTGAAAGAAGAGCTGTCTTGGGCCATACATAAAATACACTCACACTAACGCTAGCTGAGGAGCTAAACAAGGTCCGTGCATAATTTTCGTCATGGTTTAAGTAAGTTTACGGATTCATGTTGGGCCGCGTGCAAAGCCGTCCCGGGTCGCGTGCGGCTGTGGGCCGCGTGCAAAGCCGTCCCGGGCCGCGTGCGGCTGTGGGCCGCGTGCAAAGCCGTCCCGGGCCGCGTGCGGCTGTGGGCTGTGGGCTGCGGGCTGGACAGGCTTGCTCCATAGCAGGCGTGTCCAACCTGTGGCCCAGGATGGCCATGAATGTAGCCCAGGACAAATTCTTAAAACATTATGAGATTTTTTTGCAAGCTTTTTAACTTTTTTTTTAGCTCATCAACTATCATTGGTGTGAGTGTATTTTACGTGCGGCCCAAGACAATTCTTCTTCCAGTGTGGTCCGGGGAAGCCACATGGTTGGCCACTGCTACTCTCCAGTGTAAACAGGTAACAGCCCACTGAAGCTGGTGCATGTATTGGCTCTTTTGTCTCTCCCTTCTCTAGACTCTAAGCCCATCTACGGCGGGGATTAGGGCTCACTCTGTCC
Organism: Lyroderma lyra; assembly: GCA_004026885.1. Taxonomy (NCBI): domain Eukaryota; kingdom Metazoa; phylum Chordata; class Mammalia; order Chiroptera; family Megadermatidae; genus Lyroderma; species Lyroderma lyra. The sequence goes on along the minus strand of PVJL010000353.1, from coordinate 337,584 downwards.
TCCTCCTGAAGGGCCCCATGCAGGGCTTAGGGGTGGAGCATTCCATCATTAAACTGACTAATAAAAATGGGAATCAATGGGGAGCGAGGAAAACCAGCTGAGGACCGTGGGAGCCAGGAATGACTTGTCACGATAAAAGTGCGTTGGTGTTGGTGACACTGAAGTACCGACGAGAACTTGGACCTGTGCTGAGTCTGAGTGTGATGCGGAGCAGGGCAGAGAGAGGAGGACAATCTCAGGGCTGGTCTGAGCTCTCGAATGATAGCGCGTGAGAGACAGGACTCTGCGATGACATGAGTGTGACCTCTTACCCAGGTGACAAAAATCTTCCATAGTAGAATATGTAGGCTGTTTTTTTTTGTTTTCCCCTTTTATTCCTCAGGAGGTTAGATTAGTCACATTCCAGAGATCACTAGGAGGTGACAATTAAAGGAACTGAATCTCACTGGTAATGCTTTGTCACTGCTGCTTATTCTACATATATCTTAGAATTTTCTCTCCATCTATTTACTGATAAATATTAGACATATAAAATAAATACAAAAAGGAGAATAACCAACTCTCTATTTTGTTGCAATTAATTACCTGGATATTGTCAATGATTTAGATTTTTCTTATTCTTTCATTGCACACACATTTAATTCAATAATATTAATAATAATTAAGATTACGTGAATGTTTACTATAAACCAGCCCTGTAATCTACATAAATGAACCCATTATAGCCTCACCGTTCTCACACCCCCTCTTATATGTTATCCCCAATTTAAGAAAATGAGGCTTAGACAAATTCAGCGTCTGACTGAAGCTGCAGATCAAATAGATCTTCGATCAGAGATTCGAATCCAGGTCTGTCCGCACTCCAGCCCTTCTGTCCCCTGTAAGATAGTTTTGGCTTTTCCCTACTGCTTAGGTATTCAGTACTGTTTACCGAGGTTTGGGAAATTTTTGTTTTTTAATTTGTAAATGTAACGACTAGGCCGGTTGTCTCTGAAGTGTCTGCAGGTGTTTGCCGAGAGATTTCTATGTGCCACCAGGAAGGTTGGCTGTGGGTACAGCACTGGAACACAAAGTCCCAACTAGAGTCAACTTAGAGTGTGGAAGCACGCTGCGACAATTGTGTCTATAGGCACAGACGGCACTTGAATTTCTCACCAACGTAGCCACTTTTTTGGGGGTAAAGATGGTGTCTCCGGAAGTTCCAGTTAGAAATGAGAGGCTACTAGTTTCCGTGATTATTTTAGCATGAATTAAACGAACACATTGGAAGAAACTGCACAGAGGGCGTCTCAGCAAGGGCTGCTCAGCCGGGTGAATTCGTCCCTGGAGAAGACCATTTCTTAGGCTCTGACTGTCTCCCCGGGGGGTCGGGGGGAGAGCGTGGAGGTCTCCTCTGGAGACGGTGAAAGCACAGCTTCGTGCTACTCCCCCAGAACGGAGGTGGGAGCTAAGCTCAGGCTCTCCTCCGTAGAAAACCTGTCTAAGGCGCTGCTTCACTTACCTTATGTTGCCGTGTATAATGCACACATTTAACCCTTATTTGTGAGGGAAAAATAAGGATGCACATTATACACGGGTAGTACTAATTCTGTATCTATGTAAATGCTTTTAATTCTTTTACGTACAGTTATGAGTTACAAGTGTAACTCTAGAAATCAATAATGATATCCATAAACAAAATCATACCCTGGAATACAATCATTGTTTATATATGTGTGTGTGTACACACACACACACACACACACACACACACATACAACCATTTTATGCATAAAATTTCTTGTACCTTGTATCTGTTCTGGAATTTTATAATTATTTGTTATAGAATATTTCTTGTACATAATATGTTAAAAATAAAGGCTAAAATTCCTTCACAATACAAAAACACAAGTACCTAAATGTAAACAAATAAAAATTGGAATTAAAAAATTAAAACGAAAGATTTATTTTTTCCCCTGAAAGTTTGGGCCAGAAACGTGGGTGTGTGTATACCCAGGAGTGTGTTACACATGGGGCGTGTTACACACGGGGGTGCATTACACATGGGGGTGCGTTACACACGGCGAAATATGGTACGCTTCTCTCTGCAGCTCGTCACACAAGTCCTTGGTGGCCTACTCTCCAGCCCTGTCTCAGACTTGGCTCTCACTGTGGGCTTTCTGAATCTTGGCACTTCTCCTAGCACACCTTCAGGCATTTCTTAAGAGTGCCAGAGAACTATTCTGAAAAGACTAAATGAATGTACATATCTGTATTTGCTAAATTTCCCCAACTACTAAAATTCCATGAGAAAGGGTTTTTTGGCTGCTATAGTCTATAATTCTCCCACGTATCATTTTAAATACAGCAAGACACCAAGGAAGTGACAAAAGAGGCAGGTGGAAAGAAAAATAAAATATTGCTCTTTTGTCTTTTAAATACGAATCACATGTACGAAGAAATAAATCTATTTCTTTAAAATCTGGTCATTATTTCAGGCCATATCAAGAGAGAAATGGAATGCATTCAATTAAAAATGATTGAGAAATGTTATTCTTTACTTTAAAAGAGCTGTCACTTTAATTATTTATCATTTTTATTCTCACCTCAACAGTAAAAAGACAAATTTTCCATAACTGGATAGCTATTATAAAGCTAACCAGATACCTTTGTCTTTCGTCTTGCTTTTATATTAAGCCCTATAGACTAAGTGCCTGGCTATAAATAAAACTATTGATGTTACAAGGTCATGGCTGTGACCTTTCACATGTTTCTTCTCCACTGTATCTATACACACTGTATACTTTACAGGGGGAAGAGATTCTTTATTTAAGAGAGCTTAAACTGTTCAAATTTGTAATGTACTGGGGATTTTGGAATGTCTAGGGGACTTAGTGGATAAAGAACTGACCTTTCATCTCTGAACCCAGACACAGTCTAACCTCAGATAAGTGAAAAAGTTTTGTGTCAGTTGCCTGCATGATAAACTGGTACTATCCACTATCTTCCAACCCAATTAAGCATTACTGGCAGATCTGGCCTCAAGAGACACATGGGGTACAGAAATGGAATTACTTCTTCTCCTAGAGAGGGTGGCTGAACCTTTAAGATAGGACTTTAAAATTACAAATGGGAAGCATTGGCCACAGTAGCATCTGCAGACAGAAATCCATGAACCCGGGTGAAAGCCACCCCTCCCCGCCACAATCACATGCAAATTTCAGATGCTGGAATACTTTTCAAGATTTATACTTTCACCTTTCATTTGGTATGACTTCAAAGGCAACGTGTGAAATAGTTTTCTCTATTGCTTTATAGGAAAAAAGGAACTTGAATGCGAGTTGGTAGTAGCAGTCACGTGCAGTAGTTGTGTGTGATGTCATTGGAAGCTAGGAGAGCCAACTGAATGTTCACAGGGAAGTGTGGACTAGAGTTTCTAAAATATTATATAATACACAGATCCCCGCATTTTATTTTGGAGTATGGAATATGCACCTGTGACAAGTTATTCTGTTGTTTACATGTTTCTTACCTAACCTTACACTGAATTCCCTTTGCAAATAAACATTGGGGCTCATGAAAAGAACACGTTAGCTTGTTGGGGGCGTGGTCGTTGTTTCTGACATCTTTGATTTTTCGAATCTGCAACCCAACAATGTACAGGTGATGCTCCCAGCTACTTTATGAGGCATGAATAACAATGGAATGAGGAATTACTGCGTCCAGAGGCCACTGTTAAGTTAAAAACAAAACACGACAGAACACTACATGTTTCAGGCTTGCAGAAATAAAGAGGAAGAGAAGGTTGAACAATTCCTATAAAATATTTAAAAACTTGAAAATGTCAACAATGAGAAGAGCCTTTTGTTTAACAGAGGGCAATACAATAATTAAGCAATTTTATTTTTCTCCCTAAGAGGGAAGAAACAATGGCCATTATTTAATTTAAGTAGAACTTGCATTTACATATTACTATTTAAAAATGAACAAAAGCCGTAAAAACCACTAATTTAATCTATTTGGTTAGATTATAGGTTATTTTCATTTACTTTTTTAAATTTAATTTTTAAACATTTTTGCATGTGTTACAAACTATTTAGTATTTTTTTTTAACCAATGCAAAGTAACCTCTGAAGCAAATATTGCTCCCTAAATTGTACCACACTGCAATTTTCTCTTCAACCATCATTCATGTTTGGAAAACAAAACATAGTATTCACTCTGTAAATCGGAAAATCACTAAGTCCTTGAACGTTAAAGGAAGAACTGTTGAAAATTTTTATGTCATGAGTAATACTGTTGGAAAGTTAAGTGAAAGTGAACTCAATAAAGGTGCAGGGTTCAAATTCAAGAGCAGAGGCACGAGTGGTTGGAAGGTACCAAAACTTGAAAACACTTGAGGAGAATTGTGTTGTGTGGTTTAAAAGAAAAGAAAGTAGGCAGATGACCTGGTACTTTATATTATTGGGTTTTGTCAACCCTGTTCAAATTAATTAAATCAGTATCCAATTGTTCTTCAATGAAGACATGAACTACAACAGGCGCCAGGAGTAGCTAGCTAGGAATAACAGTCTGAAGGAAAGAAGTCAAACCCAGAGGGTAAGAGATCGGAAACATCCAAACCATTATCAAAGTAGAGGTGAGCAAATGACACTGCATTGTCTTCACAAAGGAGACTGGACACATGGGCTGAAAATCAGAGCGGGATTGGAGTAGAAAACTGACGCGAGGGAGAACCCAAGGGTCAAATTCAGGGATTGGTTGGTTGGTTTGCTTTTGCCTTTTTAGAAATGATAGCAATAAAGCTTTCAGTTCCTTTACTTGGGGTAAATCACTGCATCCTCATGCTTACGACAACAAGTGTCTGCAACACTGACTTTCATGGGAATTCCAGACCCTCCTGACCCTTCTCTCGTATTTTTACACCACTGTCACCGAAGCACCTAACTACACAGCACACAGGAGGTGCTTACTATCTGTTGAACAAATGATTGAATCATTGAAGGAATAAAGCACACCTAGAGCTGTCAGTCTGACTAGACTTACGTATGAGACAACGGGTGCCTAAAATTCGGTGACTTTCCACTGCTCAGAAGTAATTTTTGCTACTTGAAGGATAAATACTACTTTTTAATCTCGTCGACTTGGAAATAAGCATTTTTCTAGAAATTAAACAAAAAGCAAATACACAGCCACCAACTCCACAAAAATATTTACTGGATAAAATACCAATTTAACTAAGAAAATGCAAGTGATTGAGGATCACGATGCATTTTTTACTTTAAATTTGTTTTCACAGTTCTCCTGTAGGAAGGATTGTTTAGAGATACCACAAACTGTCATTTAAAGCCACACCCACTACTTCAATAGCTGCAGACACTCCATGCACAGACCACTGGCTTTAAAGCTGATAACACCTTTGGAATGTTAATAGCGTAAAACTTTCTAAAGGAACATTATTCTTCACTGTGAACAACGCCAGAGTCCGATTGCCTCAGTCCATTTTGCACCTTTGTGCCGGGGAACCTCTAGGTTTAAAGTACAGCAGCTCCAGGCTTTGCTTTTCAATCCTTTAATCCTGAAGGAGCACAGGCTTCAGTTGGAGGCAACTTCACACAGAACCTAAGAAACGACGCTGTGAGCATGCGTCAAGGGTGACGCTCTTTTGTTTCAGCTGTGATCCCTCGCTTGCATCCTACGGTACAAATGACGTTGAAGCCAACCGGTGTCAAATAATCGATGCATTGTGAACGAAGGACGGTCTTTCCTGCCCCCCCCCGCCCCCCAGGCTATAATGCACGAAAGCATTGAACGATTTCCTGGACAGCCTCCTGGACCTGCGGTTTTCATCGCTGTTTCATCACTGGGACCCCTCGCAGTAGAGGGGCCTCAGCCGAAATGGAGGGAGGAGCTGGCCTGGGAGGTTTCCCATCTGGTAGCCTACCCCATTACTTAAACAGGCTACATTTTAAAAAAGCAAAAAAAAAAAAAAAAAAAAAACCAACAACAAAAAAAAATGTTACGCAGGTTGAATTGGGGCAATTATGTTCTGATCTAAGACATATATATATCTGTCGATTATTTCCAGGTGGTTCTCCAAAAACATGTTTTCTTGATCTATAATTAATATTTTGCTAATGAGCTCCAGCAAAATGCCACAAAACCACTCCCCATCTCCCCGTGCCGTACTTGATAAGAACTAATAGTAACCATCTTAAGATTCTGAGGTTTTTAAGCATTATCCTCGTTTGTGTCACAACTATTATTGAAAATTATAATATCCAGGTGCTGTATATGGTATTTGATCAAAGGCATGGAAATGTAATGAGTTATAAGTTTTCTCCCCGAGGACGCAAACTGTACATAATGGGAGTGGGTGTGATTTATTTTCGGGGTCATTCTGGAAACAGTTATGGAAGCCTTTAGTTAAATGGTGGTAACTGGGGTTACTGCCTCGCTGATACGTACCACTTGTAGAAGGTTGGAGGAGTGCATTTTTCGAGGGAAAAACTGAACTAAAACGTCTTAAAAAAAAAAAAGCAACAACTCTACGTATCAGAAAGCATTATTATCACCTGCTGGTTTTTTCATGAATATTTCCAGATACTATGAGCCCTGTTCATAGCATAAAAAAAAAAAAAAAAATGAAGACTTCAAAACTGACCTTTAGCAATAACAAAAAGTGACACTTGATTTTTTTTTTTTTTTTGATGGTGATGAATGCATCCTCTAAATTACAATGAGCAGCAGAGCTATAATTTTATGGGGACATTTCTAATTTTTCTCACATTAACCTTGTGTTAAGAAATGCTGACAAGTCCGAATCACAGGAGTAAATCCGCTTCCCACTCTTGGCCATCCATGCAAATGACCAGCCCTTCCCCTTTAAGCCCAGGCAATAAGGAAGCGTGAGGAGGGGTTGAACGCTATTTTTTTTTTTTTTTTTTTTTGATCTTCCTCAAATATAGTTTGACCTTAATCACTGTCTTCCAACAAGCTTAATGTGACATCACCTTGAAACAAAAACACACAGCTCTCAAGTCTGGCTCCGGAATGAAAAAGCCCTGATTATTAGTCCTCAGTGTGATCTTTTCAGATTGCACTGATGAGATGAAGCTTAATCTCGTTTCTCTCCTCGGCAGTCCCGCAAACCGCAGGCAGTTGAAGGCCGCCTGAAAATCTCTTACATCTGGAAGAGCAATAATTCATGGGATTTCGCCTGACAGCCCTGACAGGCAGCAGAGCAGCCAGAAACAACCGTCTCTTATGTTGTGCTATTTGCAAAAAATCAGGAGAGGCGGAGTCGGCACAGGACCATAGCCTTCTTTAGCATATGTTAGTGCAGCAAACGCTTTTATTTCCTGCCAGACGCTTCGTGAACGGGTCCTAAATATTACATAGACAGTAGCTATCACTTCCAAACAAAATTCCTGGGTGTCTGCTAAGCTGCAAAGCACATGAAGGCCTATTGTCTGGCAAAGGGGTCACGGTGCAATTCACACAGATTTTCTAAAATAGATCTTTCGGATTCTGCATGTGATTTATAGGCATTTGCACACCCTGCCGTGCGTGAACATGATACCATCTTCTGAGCGGGATTATTTCATGAAATGTATACGGGCTTTAAGCTACAGGAACTTTTCACTGGGCAGCTCGGAGTGGCCAGCAAAGTGGTAGAATTTACTGCAGCGCAGCTTGGGCTGTCAGGCTCGGGGCTGGTGTTTATGATGTCTGCAGAAGCAGAAATAAACAACTTCTCCTTAATGGCCTGCTTTATGTGTAGGCAGCAGTGGTCCGATCTGGTGTCACCACGGTGACTGGTGCCTCGGTCTGTCCCACTTCATGTGGAACCGATGTCTGAAAATTTGCATTTCTGCTTTTCTGAGTTTTCTGTAGGGAGAGAGCCTGCGAAGGTCTGGATGAGGAACACTGCCCCCCTGCCCCCCCAGTTTTGAGTGCTCTAAATACGTTGTGACTAGAATGACTCACTTCTAAGAGTCTGACAGAGAGAAGGGAAGGAACCCAGCCTGATTTATTTTCAGATTGTACCTTATCAATAAACCCTGTACAAAATACTCATCAAAGACAATTGAAATGGCTGCTGGAGAAGGTTGTTTTCCCAAAGTATGCGGGACATAGTTAAGTCACCACTCAAAATGCGTGTCAAGGTGTATTTAAGCGCCGTTAAGAGTAACGTGCACAAGCACAAACACAGTGATACGTTAAATATATATTTTCCTATTTAGGAAAAAATAGTGATTCTCTAAACTCTCCTGATATAACAACAGTTTTCGAAGTTCCAAAGAATGTTGACATCTATTCTATCTAGGAGCAGGCAGAAAATACGTTTTTAAAAAACTAGACAACCGTTTCATGCCAAAGAAAAACAATTCCTTTGCCAAACTACACATTGTTAACTTCAAATGTGTTCCATGTGGAAGTAGGAAGACTCATTTTAAGGACAGGCTAGTGATCTCAAGTCAGCTGGCTCCGTGCCTGTCAACTACACATTTTGGCTTCTAGTTTTACAGCTAGAATTGGAAATATTTATTTCCCCTATTTAAGACTAGTTCTTTTCCTTTGCCTAGTAAACTGATGAATTTGCTTGTAAACATGCATATAGGGGAAAAAGAAAACTTCCAGGCAATACGCAAGGGAAGAATAATTTACAATCTCTTGTAGGCAGGATATTATGGGTTGGAAAGACTGTATTTTATTCTGTTCTCATTCTGGCCAGCCCTTTTGCCAGCATTTTTGTATACTCATCACATTTTTCTGGAAAGAAATTAAATCACCGAAGCCTTCAGGTCTTGAGTATGAAAGCTTACGACCACGAGACAGACACATATTTGGAAGACTTGTATCCCTACTGATGGCACTATTTACCTATCACCACTGTTTAGAATTATCAGTGTCAACGGACCTTCAGTGAGCCCGTTACTGGTTTCTTTGAAGTAGTCATTAGATCGTGGTCTTATGCACGCTGCAGATAAATTCTGAAACACAGCATGAAGCCACAGCTAGGAACAGTCATTGCAAAGACCTTACAAAGAGTCTTGATGTTTAAAAAAAAAAAAAAATTACCCGAAATGCATTTGCCAGTCCTATCAGACTCACATTGGGTGACTTCGTTTATCATGCAATTTTCAGCATTGGATCTTTGCAAAAGGACACAAGAAGGAGTTTTGTGTCAGACGAAATAGTGGGAACTGGAACTCGAAGTGCATGTGGCCTTGTGGATTTTTCAGTTTCCTTCTCTCAGTGAGAGACGAACCCAGAGGCTCTCGGTAGCCGGGTTTTAGTACGTCTAAGCAGGCAAGGGCTGTTTATTGCAGTTCTGAGAGCATACAACTCCTTTACACACACATCCCTGTGCTGGAATGCCCAAGTTTTATTTATGATTTTGGATTTTATTTCACAGCATTCCAGTTTAGTTTAGCATGATGTATTTAATAACCATGTCGACTGTCTTAATTACCCTATAAAGCAGGGTTCCATTGGCATTTGACCCTCCACGGCATTCCAGAGAAACTGCAGGACCATGATAATTACCAACCGCCTGTGAGGAAATTAAACAAAAAGGCCCAACTTTTAAACCACCATTTTCAACGACCTATTACATCTCAGGAATAAATCATTGATGAAATAGCCTGCTTAACAGGAAAATAGCTATTCCATAGCAAAGAATTTCCCTTCGCATGATCATGAAGAGAATATTAAGTATTCTTCAGCTCAAAAGGTTAGATTTTATGTCTGTCCAATGCCTTTTAATGGCACATTTTTGTGTAATTTTACTGTAATCAAAGCCTTTTCCAATAGAGGTTACAGGCTGTGGGTATTTTGTCAGTCTTAAACATTCTGCTATCCATAGAACAGTAAATGAACTTAGATATGGCCAGAGGAAAAAAGTCTGTTTATAATGGAAGAAAATTCATTAAAAGAAGATCTATGAATAGTTTTATTTCCTTTGATTAGCATAGCCATTTGGTATACATTTTGCAAAAAGTGCTAATCAATCACCCGGTGTGCTAAGATTGATTTATTAATTGTTGCCATAGTCCAAAAAAAACAGTGACCCACTTTGAAGATCTAAATGTCTGCATTAATTTGAGAGTGGTGCCAATATGTCATAACTAATCATGATACATCATTATGTTTATTTCTATGTAATAGTTTTTATCAGTCTGAAGCTCAACAAACATAAAGCTTAACTTGTCCATTCCCCTGCCCCATGGATAAATATTTGTTTGGGGAAAATTACTATTTTACATACGTTTCCTATTAGGGGTCCCAGTGTGCATTAGAGTTACACTAGATAACTCTTTCTGATTTCACTGTAATCCAATAATTAGGTTCATCACTTAAAAAATGTTTTTGATGGTAACTCAAGTCAGAACATAAAGAAATTTTAAGCTTTTGTTTTATTTATGTATTTATTTTGTAATCATTTTGACTCTCTTCTTTGCAAAAAGCAAGATAAGCACAAGTGTCCTGAGATCACATACGGTCCATTTCCAGGTTTCTAACACTGGTCACTTTTGTTTGTTTGTTTGTTTGGCAAATTGCCTGGGGGTCCAGGGAAGCTGGCCAAAGGGTACTAAAAATAATTGGGTGAACAAGTATGCATTTTTGGCAAGGCTCTGCCATAGAAAGGAGTACTAAGTAGTGGTCAGGCCTCCCAGCATCCCACACTCGTCCTGGTGCTCACCAGCTGTGTGACGTTCAATAAATTAGTCACCTTCTCTGAGTTTCAGTTTTCTCCCTTGTAACGTGGGAATGACGGTAGCTCTTTCACAAGGTTTTGGGGAGGATTAAATAAGATAATACATGCAAGATGCCTTCCGTAATGTCTGACCCATAACAGTTACTCGGTTTCTGCTGGATTTGATTTTTGGCTCTGTGTCCAGCTGAGTTCACAGGAATGCAACTAATGCTTTGCTAAATGTTTTCTCATGGAGACCCACTCAAAAGTGCCAAGGTTTAACACTAAAACGAGGTCACCAATTAGCAAGGACTGGCTGAACGAGGGGCCTTAATCTATTTCCTGGGCCACTCATGCCACAGAAATCCGTACGACCACTGACACCTGTTTGCACTGGCACATTCCTCACTGATCTTCAAAATCTTTATCCCAATCATTGATTATTCCCTTGGTTCTTTTTTTAGTACAGCTGAAGAAGGCCGGAGTCTTAAAATACTATGAAAGAAAAAAAAATACTATGAAAGAAAAACAGATAAATAAGGAAAAACATGTTAAATCACTGGGTTCTTAAGGGAGAGATTTCTGACTCTTTTCCTAGTTAGCTCTGACCGAGGTCTGTCCAGCTCTAAATCTAAACCCCGAGAACGTGTCCATGTGTCTCTGGCCTGTTTGCACACTCCTGATGCCCATTGAAAGGAGAGCATCTCATGTTTCCATGGAGAATGGTTCTTTCTGACACGTGAAGCTCTGTATTCAGGCTTAGTGGTAGGTACCAGCTTTGTCACCCACTTAGGATTCTTCAACTCAAATCAAAGTTTTGGTTTGAAAAACAACCTCTTCTCAGTAAAGTCACATCCTAGTTGTGTCACTTTTTAGGTAAGACAGATAGGAAATAATTAAGTCAATGAAGGCACCATAACTAAAGTTGCAGTTACAATACTAGTGTAGTGGGAAACAAGCCTAAGTATGAGTGCTGGTATACAATTACCTGAGGTGGAGATGGCACAGCCCTGATCCAGCACCTCCTGAAATCCACTTCTAATTAAGGTTCTCGCAAACTATTAGCTCACTGACCTGTTAGGGCAGCAGCTCGTGGAGTCCATGGAACCTGAAGTGACCCTGAACATGATTCAGAGGGACTGACGGCGTGGGTGGAAAATCACAACTTCATTTTCACTAACCTCAAACTGGAATTTATGATTTCGTTCAAATTTGAATGCAGACGACAAACCACAGTAACATTAACAGTACCTGGGGTGCCAGTAAACTAAACTAAATCACAGATATTTTCACATCACATTACACATGTGGCAGACAGCATTTATGCTCATCGACACCTCAGAATTCCATGGGGCAGGCATTACGCCTGTTACCATGTCTTATTATCTCATATATAATAATAAAGCACATACATCATGACATCCTAAATTATTTGTAAACACTTCGATAACCATAACTTTCCTTTGCAATCCTATCTGTTGCATTTTGCAGATATAAATGCATTATTCTTGGGGTTTTTAGGATTTACAGACTGCCAATGGGGTCTATGGTGCCAAGAAGCTTGAGAACTTACGCCAACATCACCTTTGACTAGCAAACAGCCACACTGCTGGGCGCAGACTCTGCTTTGCTCGTTGGCCAAGAGAGAAAGAAACGAATGAGTCAAGTCAGCCAAGTGGGTTTTCCCTCACAGACGTTCCGGGCTAGCAATGCCAGCGAAATGCTCTCTTCTTTTAGATGAAGCTGCGAGCACGTGGGTCCAGGGAGCCACGTCTACCTTTAGGTGAGGAAAGCTCAGTGGCAGAAGAAAAGCAAACTAACAAGCGGGAGAAGAGAAAGAGGTAGAGGGGACAAAGTCCTGCCGGTGGTCCTTAGCCCGGGTCCGGTCCCTAAGGCCAGCACATAAGCGGAGGGGTTTCCTTGTGCAGGGACTTCAGGGTGGGTTTCTGAGTCTTGTCGCAAGGATGACAACCACAAGAGCATCCTAACTAACACAGGGAAACATCAAGGCCTCTTCCCTCTCTGCTGCAGGCAGTAGATCACAGATCCCTTTCCTTAGAATGCCTTTAGTGTGGACATTGGTTGTCTCTGCTTCTTAGGGACCCTTCCTTCTTCTTCCACAAGAGGACACAGTTTTTCCTTGGGGAACTGCCTCTCCCTGTTCTCCGCCCCACACGGGTAAGGCTGGCCCTCCATAAGTTGGAGGGCTGAGGATGTCATATAGGACCTGGTCAGGTTCAATGTCACATACAAGGGCCTTTCTTGGACAACACTCCAGCCGTAAATGCCCCTATTTTTCATAGGACATGGCTGGATACTTTGCAGACAGCCCTTGTATAGTCTGAACCACTGGGGGTCAAGTCCAACGCTTTTATGAAACTTGAGGACAGACAGAGCTCTTTCTGTTGGGACCAATGACGACAAGGAGAAGTGATGCTGGAGGGACAGGGGAAAGGTGAGGCGGCGTGCCCCAGTCACGTTTCCCAGAGCCCAGACACCCATCATGCTTTTCCTGCCTTGCTACAGGAGGAAGTTCCTCCGGCGACACAGTGTATTCTGGTCACCTCCCCTCAGCACTTACCAAGTGGCACCTAATCCCTGCTCTCGGCATTTTGAGTAAGTGAATGTGTGAATGGATGGATCAGCTCTTCCGGAATCTGGCCTGGCCCTGGCCCTGACCTGCCATCCCTGAGCCAGCTGCTGCCTCAGCTGGTCCCCTGTGTCCATTCTGCTTCTAACTCACTTTACTCTACCCCGGCTCAGACAATGTTGGCTCCCGGCGTACTCTGGGTTTGTGGCACAAGGGGAACCTCCATCCTCAGATAGAGGACAGAGGCATCAAAGAGGAAAGCATGATGAGGGGCATAAGCTTAGAGAATGAAGTAAGAATAAAAATGTCCCAGATCCCGCAGACCTCAGTGGCTCAGCTGTGCCGTTCATCCCAACCCCACATCAACACCTTCACCCCAATGGTGGGTGCTTTTTTTGTTTGTATTTTGATCTCCTGGTTCTTGGCATATTTTTCAACAAAGGACACAGTCTTATAGACCATGCTATATCCGGGTTCCTCCCAGGTCAAGGCCAAGAGAGTCATGTGTCCATGGACCGACCCCGTTTGCTCTCTACCTTCTCTGGTCTTACATCTAGGCTGAGAAGCATTTCTGCCCCAACTCATGGTCCACATGAGAAACCTCCAATTCCTTCACAGATTCCCTCACAGATTCTGTATAATCGAGGTATCCCAGGTCACTACAGTCTGTGGGTAAAATTGAATACATATGATTGTGAACAGCACTCTTACAACTCCAGTTAAATATGCAATAGGTACTGAGTACTTCTCAAAGGACTGACATTGAGCTACATGCTGGAGACGTATGAGTAGACTGACCTGATGTCCCATTTCAAATGGGACAGAAAGCAACCGTACTGCCTTACTGCAGATGACATGTACAGTCAGCCTACCGACACCTTGAACTTAACCAGTGAGATGAGCCTGACCAGACGTCCCGTTTGAAAGAGGACAGGACCGTTGCTTTCTGTCTTGTTTAAAATGGGATGTCTAGTCAGCCTACATATTAGTTAAATGAGACAATATTGTCCCTTTCTGCCCATAGGTAGCCACCTGAAGAGGAAGACTGGCTTCAGACGAATCATTAGAATGTGCACAGTGTTAAATATCATGGTGGGGTCTAAGCTAACGCAGCAGGTCGGGCAAGGCTTGTCAGATGATGGAACGTGGAAGCGTAAGCACTTAAACAAGGAAGCAAACGTGAGGCTTCGCAAACACAGTGAAGAGAAAGAATGTCCCCAAGGGACAAGACACGGGATTAAAAGTGTCAGTGTGGTCGGAGGCTAGAAAAGCAAGAGGGAGTGGAGTCCTCGGGGAGACCGCAGAGATGGGAGGCGGCCAGATTTTGGAGAGCCTGGTGAGCCATGCGAAGAATGTTTTTAATCAAAGTAGACTTGAGGAAAACTCTACAGATTTGGACCAGATGCTTGGGAAATGGGAACTAGCTGTCGAGCGAGGAGCGGAGGGATTGCCAGTGTTTGTGAAGGCCCAGCTGAGGTTGGACATCATGACAATGTAATGAAAGCAATCAGCACAGCTATTTAATTTTCCCCAACAACTCTTAGCAGCCTGGAACGAGGCCTGATGAAAACAGGCCACTAGGTTGCCTCAGAACTGAGGGCGTGGCTCGGCGTGTGCAAACGAGGGCAGGGGAAGGGGACGGAGGGTGTTGGGGTGAGCAGTGTGACTAAGATGGGCCGTGAGGCCCAGGGCACGGATGGGAGGAGTTGTTAGGAAAGACACACATCGTGGCGGACGCCTCCGTAACTGTTTTGCTCACTTGGGGACGTCTGGGACCCCCAAAGGCCTTGCTCTCCACTGGGCTCCACACTCCTCCCCGCGGCCTGCACCCGCGTAGCCAGGAGCACGCACTTGACGGGTCCGGCTGCCCTGTCCTTCTCCCTGACACTCCGACCCGGGAGACTGCTTCCAATTTTCATTCACTTATCAGACTTGTCCAACATGCGGCCCCGGACGGCTTTGCGCGCAGCCCAACACAAATCCGTCAGCCTCCTTAAGCCGTTACGGAAGTCCCGCTCGGACCTTTTCTATGTGTCAGCTCGTCAGCTGTCGTGAGTGTGAGTGTATTGCACGTGGGGCCCGAGACGGCTCTTCTGCCGAGGCGGCCCAGGGAAGCCCAAAGGTTGGGCACCCCTGACGTACACTTTCCTGCAGGAGCTTCTCGAAGCTATATTCCATTTCTGACCTGCCTGCGAGCGCCCGGCTTCGTGCCTGATAGCTCCCCACGCGAAAGCGGTTGCTTGGGCCTGTGCAAAGTACTCGGGCGTCTCCTCTCTGAAGGCCCCATTGAATTCACCTGCACCCCGCAGGCTTTCGTTTCCCTTCTTCCCTCCACCCAGACTCCAGGAGAGGAGGTTTCCTTTGATTTCATCCGTAGGGTAGCCCGCTCCCATCTCACCTGGGAACTTCTGCCACCGATGACCTCCTCTCGCCTCCGGGTCTTCGGTGACACCATCTCCTTTTCCCTGTTTCCTTTCGTCAGCCAACAAACATGACCCCCACCCAGCTCTCCATTCCAACACGAGCCCCGCTTTCGACCTGGACTCCTCCCGCAGAATGGCCCCATTTGTCAGCACTTGCTTTCTGCACCTCATCACCCCCAATTCTCCCCTCATTGCTAGCAGGGTCCCCCACCAACCCCACTCCTGAAGAGATGCTGAATTGCAGTGCAGTGCCCGCAAAAGGCAGTGGGCCCTTTTGGCATGTAGCTAGGCCTTCTAGAGCAGCAGAAGAGAGGGCAGATCTCCTCATCTCTACACTCTAAACCCTCTAGGAACCAGGCTTTGGCCTCTCCTAACCTAAAGGGAGCTACGGTCCGAATTCAAAGACAAAGAAACAACATAATTCTTGGCTTTTGAGTTTCCGGAGCACAGCCGCTGAAGACATAAGGGCGATTTAAGTGATTGTCCAGGACGCTTTTGATGATGTGAGATGATCACATCAGGTCAGATGGCAGAACTCCTCACCCATCCTGGGCGACTCTGACTCTCTCTTAATTATAAACACGGACCATCCCCTCAGAGGTCTCGTCTTATTTACTTCTGTGCAGCAGTTCACGCACTTGGCTGAACTTGTTAAAGCACCTGTGCTCTTTAGTGCATAGAACATCTCCCCCTTTTGTGCTGTATTCCTATTTCTTTAAGTACTCCTACCGGGTTTAGTTTATTCCCTCTTATTCTTCTATTTTTCCTTTTTTCATTTTTTTTTCTTTTTTGTGGGGGAGGGGTAGCTCCCTGGCTGGGACTCGAACCCAGGCTGCAGTGTGGAGTGTGCCGAAGCCTAGCTGCTACATCACCAGGGAACCCCCTATTTCTCCTTTAAAAACCAGTCTCCCCCTGAGTTCTAGCCTCAGTTCTCTTCTCATTGGATACAGTCTGTCCAGGCTGCCCTCAGCCTGCTCCGGCAGCTCACCCGAACCCCAGACCCCTCCGGTCCACTGTGCAGGGAGCACCTCCACCTGGGTAGACCAGAAGCATCTGAAAAAGTATATGTCCCAATTTTGACGTCCCAACTGGGTTCTTCCTCCAGTTCCAAAGGGAATCGGAGTGTCACGTCTGATGTAACAGCAGTAGTGGGGGGGCCCTACCCTGTCTCCTACAACAATATCACCATCACACATTCACTCAAACTAAACATCTCAAATCATTTGAGACTCATTTATAACTCCACCTATCAAATATTTCAGAATCCGACCTGTTCTACCTGCTGGGTTTCTCAAAATCTTACTTCTACAACATCCCCACCGTTTGCTCTGTTATGCTAACAGCACACACCTTTCTGCTCATTCCGTATTATTTGGCTCAGCCAAAATTATTTTAACAACTTCCACAATCTCAGTTTACAGTCGGCTCGAGCTACATGGGACACCTCTGGCCCTCCCCTCTGGGGACTCGGCTCTGACATTGGGACATAGAAAAAGTGGACAGAACCAGATTCCAGGGCTTCAAGTCGGGCACAGTGGGGTTACTCACCCGTCATTGGCCGAGGAAATCGCAAGGCCCGGCTTTCCGTCAAGGAGCCAGGCCTTGTCCCATTGTCCCTCAGGACAGACCCGGATGGGTGTATTTGGCAGAGCTGTAACCAGGAGGAAAGCGCGGTGGACGTTTTGAACAAACAGCACAGCATACTTGCTACTCTAACACGATTCTCACGCCTCCCACTCTTCCTTCACTTGTAATTCTGTCCATTGCTGAAGGCGATGCCACCACGCCCACGTCTCCAACAGCACATGTGTCACAGCCCCACCTCTAACCCAGATGCCACCTGAGACCAGACTTGGATTCCAAATACTCTCAGCAGGACCTAGTAGGTAAAAGTCACAGGCAGTTACACTGCACTACACCTCAAACTCAATGTACATCCTTTCTCCGAATCTGGGCATGGGGCACAGGGAAATAAAAACAACAGGGAGCTCACGCTGTCTTCTGGGGGTGGCGTGGGAGGGAGAAGGAGCCGTCTAACAAACAGCATCATTGAAGAATCATCCCCGTTGCCCACACCGTGATGGACGGCCTCCATAGCGTGGCCTGCAGCTTTCATCCCTGTAGAGCTCTGACTTCCATGTTCAACTCCATGTCCTCACCACGTTCTCACACACACAGCCCCCGTTGAGCTGGTGGTATTGCTGAGCACACGCTGGTTATTTGTGTGTTCCTCGACCTGAAATGACTTCCACCCCTCCCTCACTTGACAACTTTCTATCTTCTTGCCCAGATGCTAAGTATCTTTCAAAGTCAAATGTCAAGTCTTTGAAAAAGGAATTCTCCATGCACAGTTTTCCTTACAGCCCTGGCAAAATTAATTTGAGCTTCCACTCACATTTCCCATTTTGTTGTATGGTTATACCTATTTTTTAAAGACTGTTATCACAATTATTTACTTCCAGGTTTCTCTCAACAGAGAGTAGAAGTCTTGAGTTTTGGAAACTGGGTCACATTTGTCTTAACCCCACTGAGGGCTTGGCTTGTAGTTTCGTGGGAAGGAAGCCCACGACTGACAGCCGAATGAATCAAGGGCTGGTGTGATTACCGTCTCGTCTCCTGTCTCTGGAGCCACATAAAGAGGAGCTAGAGAGGGAGAGGGCGGGACTGTTCCTGAGGGCTCGGGAGGCTCACCCCAAGTGGTCTGCATCTTCTTTAGGACCAGGAGATTGGAAAGGGTTGGGGAACTGAAGACAAGGCTGGAAGTCTAAAACACACAAAGCCCAGAAGGTGTCTCTGCACTAGGAATCTGCTAGAAAGCACCCACTGGTCAGTTCGAATGGGGTGTTACGGACGTACCAGGAAAGCTCTATCCCCCATGGTTCTGGACTTGCCCAGGGATGTCCTTCTGCCTGAATGTGGACAAATGAAATGAGATCATCGTAGTGACCAAGATTTGGGGATGGGTAAAGAATGCGTATTTGGGGACTAGTAATATTGTACCTGCAGCTCCAAAGGGTAGTAAACATGGAGCCCATGTGAGACCAGAACGAGGTGTGTCCTTCTGACAGCCCGTGTGAGCCTTTGTCTAACGGTTTTCCTCCTTCAAGTAGACTTCATAACATGAAGTCCATCAAACCTTCTGAGTGCCACCAAGTTCATTTGTAAAAGTACCGCTCTCGTCAGGCACTTGGTAAGTTATTCCAACTTACTTGGACATAGACGAGGGCCGTCTGCAAAGTATCCAGCCATGTCATCATTCTCGTTACACTGGTGATGGCTGGATTTTTCTGGACAGCCCTCATATATCTCCATATCAATATGTGTCAGAATCACAGTTTTGATCCTTGAAGGCAAAGAAACCTCCTCTCAAGTTTCCTTAAAGTAATTTCTGTTATTGCTATAATTGTCCTTATAGTACTCATTCAGTAACTTATTTGCATATGAAAAAATCACTGCCACCTAATTTCAAACAATCCTGAAAAGTTAAGAGGACATAATAATGAAGATCAATTTTAGATTTAAAAACAATCTGAATTCCATGAATAGACTCAGGTAGCAATTATAGTTTGAAATAGCATCAATTAAAATACTTAGCATGGTTAATAATCAATATATGTTATAATATGAAAGTGCTGTAATTTCCCAGGACAACAGACATTCAGATATGAAGCGAGTACATTAAAAGCAATTATAATAAACATCATGGGACTTCAAATAATTCTGTCATTGTAGAAAAGGTGTTTGAAATTATACCTAGTTTGCAATAACCCCCAAACAATTTCGGATCCCAGGTGCCCTGACACAAAATAGGAATTTAAGATAGACAAACACAAACAAACAAAAAACCAAAGTTAAGACACAACTAGAATTTAATTGGGTAAACAATGAATTGTTATTTTGATCATTAATACTTCCCCTTTTCACAATCTCCATGTGAGGGGGTGTATTTGGTTTGGGAAAATGATTTTTGGGACAGTTTCCTGGTGGAGCAAATGAGGTAGGGGGAGGCAGTGGTTATCTGGATGATTGTTAGTACAGGGAGGGGATCAGAAGAGGGGGGGTGACCTGGGTCACAGGCCCTTACGTCTCATGGGAGGCTGTGCTTAGCCCAGCTCAGGACCTCTTTCTCCACACTCCTGTGTTTTTGCCCCACTGCAACCCAAAGAAAGGACCACAAATTGGAGCCTCTGTCATTTTCCTAACAGACAGTTAAGATTATATGACAGAGACACTACCTGTGGATTTGAATGGCTTGTGGCAGCGATTCTGCTAGAACTAGATCAAAGACGTGTTAAAATTACACACATGCATCACCAAAGAAGAGCAGATTAGGTTTACTTCAAATAATAAAAAAAAAAGAGAGATGCAGCACATTCCTTTAATTTTTCTTTTCCTACACCTTTATTTAATTAAAAAAAAAGAAGCAAATTAAGAACTCTCCACAGATGAAGCTAAATTTGATCATGAGAGTAAAGCCTAAGGCTCATGACATAAAAAATAAAAAAGGATGGTGAAATCACAAAAAAAGTTTTCATTAAAATAGTTTTCTATTAAAAGCATAACTTATACCTTGGAAAAGCACAAACAAACAGCTTATGAATTAATTTATTTTATTTGCTATGGCTATTTGCTATGGTCAGTCATTAGGCAGAGGGAAGACGTGCCTCACATACCAGTGAGCACACAGAAAATCTAACTGCCTATTCTTATTTCTTCTTGATTCCAGCTAAAGCTCTGGCTGCTGTTTGGAATACCGGGCCGGCAGAAGCGACGCCTTTTTAAAAGTAGTTAAGTTAATGTAGTTATGATATTGTTATGTTATGGAATTAGAAGCTTATGATTTTGTAAACAAAAAAGGGGTGTTATGTGTGCCGGACCCTGTAGTTTTTGTTTCTGTTTTCCTTTGACCTGACCTGAGCCTTCTTTCAGACGAGGGAAATATTTATAAACATTTATGAATTGGCCTTCTGTCATGTACGTACACGGGAAGAATAATAAACACACACTTCCTAAGCCGAAGTTAATCAATTGAAAACTGGAGAGTTCTTCCAGAAGTACTGGGAAACCTCGCGCCGGTGGGCCTGTGGGACGTGCTCTCGCTCAGGGTGCGTGGGCCGCAGGGCGGGGATGAGTGGATGCAAGGTGGGCGATGGCTCGGCTGCACTGAGCGAACCCCCTCTCATGCATCGCCCTGGTCACCGAGGGGCGTTCTGGGCGTGTGAATTCGGGGTGGCGACCTTTCAGCTGTGTTCTGTGTCCTACGGGGGGCAGGAGGCAGGGGGTATGGAAGACAAAGCTACTTCCCACACACTGTGGCCCAGAGGGAGGACGCGGGCCTTTGCTTGGCTTCCGGTAACTACCAATAAGTCATCTAAGTGTCCTCACGGCAACGGAGCATAAGAAATAGTCTCTGGCGTAGGCAGCTGCTTTCCAACGATCAGTGTTCGTATGCTAGGAACGCGAGACCGGATTCGGGGGGTCAGGTGGCGTTCTGCCATCAATACCTACACCTGCATTCAGCCTTTGATCTTAAAACATAACGGTCTTCACTTATTTAACCTCGCTGTTTAAGTTTCTACATACAAGTCGTATTTCCATCGTCTGAAAAGCTCCCATCGTTCTAGTGGGTAAGTTCTGTCCATAAGTAATCAATAGATTGGACGTAGTTAGGAATGACAATCGATTTCAAAGCAGCAATTATTTAACTCTTCCTGGGAAATAAAACGGCGAATGAGATGAACTTCTACATGTTGCCCGTTTTTTCTAGACACTTGATCTGCCGTCGTGGACAAAGGGACGGAAAGCTTATATTCCAGTGGGTAGGCCGACAGTGAAACCGAGCAGAACGGAAAACAAGAAAACACGAGTAAGCAGTGGGACCAGACAGTGGTGAGCTCCATGGAGAAGAGGGTGAATGGGCACTGGAGAGCTGGTCAGAGAGCCCCCACTGGAAAGGTGACAGTCACCAGATGACCTGAACGATGAGGAGGTGTCAGCCACACAAATGTTCAGGTGGAAAACTTCAAGGCAGTGAGGCGGGGAAATGGAAGGCAGGCGGGTGGGGCTGAGCTTGAGCCTGTGTCACAGTGTCCATGGCCCAAGGGTGGAAGCAACGATCCAGGCATGGGAGTGGGTCACACAGCAAGGCAGGGGACAAGCCACACAGAGCTTTGGAGCCTACAGGACGCATTCCACCATTTATTCTGTTCAGAAGAGAAAAACCAGTGCAAGTTTGGAAGCAGGGGTGGTATACTCTGATAGAACTTGAAATTGCTGCCATAGATCCAATTAGGGGACCCGAGAATAGATTGTAACAGAAAGACTAGATGGAGGTGTTAGGATGGGCCGACGTGGGAGATGGGGGGAGGCTTGCCGGGGGCGGAGACATGTGAGTTGGAGTTGGGAAGGATTAGCTGTCATTGTGCGTTTGAGGTGGGTCAATCCGACTGACAGCAGAGAGATTGTAAAATATGACAAGTCATTCGGTGGCATGACATGATTGAGGTCCAGGCGCAGAGCCAGAGTGCAATCATGAAGTCGGTGGGATTACACTGAGGTGTTTGGGTTTTATCTTCAAAACAACAGAGCATTTGAAGACCTAAGCAGAGGTGTGGCAGGATCAAATTTGCCTTTGGGCAGGAGCCCTCAGAGAACCCCGGAGAAGGGAGGGAGCAAGTTCTGCCTGCAGAGAAGTTGTCTGCCTGCAAAGTGACAAGGGCCAGAAGCCATCAGCTAAGACCATGGCTGTGCAAAGGGAAATATTAACACCAGTGGGGACAACAAGGAGATGTCTGGAGTGTTTCCCAGTTCTCTCGCCATTGCTGGCATTTTTCAAAGACGAGGATACAGGAGGAGCAAGTATGAGTTGGACGCGGAACGAGAGTGCTAATGGGGCAGAGCGCTTGCAGTGTGTAAGAGAAGTCTGATTTGCAATAAGGAATGAGTTTCTAGGACTTGAATCACAGCCATAATTGGAAGGTCATGAGCCTTAAAAGCGACTGAATTATTTCTTTCAACTTGAAATTGAAATATCTAAATAGTACAGGGTCAGTATTTGTTGTTAGATAGTATATCGACATAATTAAAAAAGTACATCTCACAGCAATATGAACAGAGCTGCCTTGGATGGTATTTTAATATCAATCAACTATTGCAAAGATTATACCAATTGGTTCAACATTAATTACATCATTAACTTAACGTTAATAATCACAGAGGGAATAGCAATATTTACATTGAACGCATTGCCCGTTAGACATTGTGTTAAGTATTGGACAAGCATTATCGCATTGCGTCTTAAGAGTCTTGAAGTAAGAACAAGTATTGGTCCCTGGTATCCTACGAGAAGGCCAAAGCTTGGAGAGGTGTGTGATGTGCCCACGGTCACCAGCAGGTACCTGGCGGGGCAGGGACCCTCCTCTTATTTTGAACTCCATCCCACTTCTTTTTCTCAGTATGACGTGGTGCTTCATTGACAGGTCTTCTTGGAGCCTCTTCCATGACAATGTGTTTTAAACCACGCCATTAGCTTGGGAGTTTAAAAGAAAAAGAACTGCTTTTTCATGTTAAGTAAATTTCACATCGTTTTCATTAGTTCAATCCCTCACCAAAGCAAGGGTCCTCGGGCTGGGCTCCCCGCTGTCTGGATTCAAAGCCCGTCCCCCAGGCAGACTCGGGGGATTCCCATCGATCGGGAAGGGCTCTGCCCCACGTCAGTGCTGGGCGCGCGGGGCAGGCATTCCGCCAGCACACGCCAAAGACTTCTGCAGGTTCAGCACCTGAACCGCTGGGCGGGAAGCGGCCACATCGGACCTGCACTTTCTCCATTAAAAAATGAACCCCACTTCCCCGCTTCCTGCGTCTGCGTCCGGCTGAAGCGTTATCTCCTTTCCTGTCTCGCTAACTTGGCCCGTCTTTAGGGGTCTGTGCCCTCACCCCACCCTCCGGAAGAACAACACCGCCAGTCCAGAGCCGCCGGGCTGGGCCCTTAGGATCTGGGGTCGCGCGGGGCCCGGGCCGGGACCCGCCACCCGCGTGTTCAGTCACCGGCTGCCGCTCACGTCCCACTTGGCTTCTGGCCCTTGTTTCCCATGTGCTGGCTGTTCTCATCTCCAGATCAGAGCTGACCTTTTTTGTAAGGTTAAAAAAAGCGTTAAAAGCCTCTGCCTTTTTACTGTCATACGTTATTAGCTTTCTCATCCCATCAAATAAAAGAGCTGTATTCTCCTTTCCCGGGCTCTGGGACTGATGTACTTAAAGAAGGCTTTATTTCCCTTCCCCTCCTCCATTTTCTTACAGTTTACCACACACACAAAAAACCCCCAAACAAAACCAAAAAACCTAACATCATGAATTAATTTAACAAATGTAGTAAAAACAGCCTTCTCACTCCATCGAGAGTCCCCCTGCCCACTAGCATTAAAAATTAATGCTGGGTTGCTTTGAATTATTACCCCCCAAATGCCCACATGATCACAAAATTCAAGCAGAATCTTTCATTGCCATGGACGTATATTTTAAATACGTCAGTATATGTCGATGCACTGCATGACAAACACGAGGGCTGTCCGGAAAGTATCCAGCCGTGCCCTGTGAAAAATCAGGGGCATGGATGGCTGGATTTTTTCCCGACAGCCCTTGTAGATGGCAAAATCAGATTAGCACTGTGTGATGTGGTTTAAAAAAGATTTTGTTTCGAGATCATTACAGATGCACGTGCAATTGTAAGAAATAATACAGAGAACTCCCACGTGACCTGTATTGAGTCCTCCACGAATAGTTCTAAACAAAGGCATGTCTATTTGTGGGTGCTACCACAGCACTTTGATAGGCTCAATGTGCTTGCTTGTGGTCGAGGCCTGAAAAGAATTTCTTCGATGTCAAGACAGTTTTTGCCTTCTCAGCAGTGGCATGCTCACAAATATCACTTGCTTTGTTCTCGGAGAGAATTCTTGGAAAAAAAAAGAATTTTAAAAACTCTCACTAGAAAAACAGAATCACTTACTAGAAATGTAATTTTTACAGTGTGTAAAATGTTTTACTCATTCTAAAATACCTCTGTTATTTATTATACAAAGCACACAGCAAAGTTCTCAAATGCTATTGTATTACCACTGAGAGTTAACTGCAGCTTGTTGTATGCTGTGTGTGTGTGTGTGTGTGTGTGTGTGTGTGTTTTGGTTACTATAATTTGTAACTCCTAAACTGTGCATGTTTGACGTGGTCATCTCCATTATTTGTATTGTGACATTTATTTTATTGAATCTTCTGCAGAATTAGAAATCTCTCCAAGGATGTCTGTCTTTTGAGACAGACAAACCAAATGAAAGCTTTTTTCAAAACAGAAGGGTTAAAAAAAAAAAAATCTCCTCAGAGTCTTACAATGTTTTCCATGATCTAATCATAAAACGAAATTATCATGGTGATAGCCTCCCATATCTGGTTCCTCCGAGTCTCTTTAAATTAATTCAACACCATTACAATTCTGGGAAGCTAGAGGCTGTGACTTAAGAGTCCAATTAAAAACATAACATAATTTAACTATTGATAAAAAGATAATCTGAGAAAGTTCATTTTCATGGGAATTATTAAAAACTTGATCTATCCCACCTGGGAATAACAATTTCATTTCACCCCAGGTGAGGAAAGCAAATGGAAATAAATTCAATTGTAAGTATAACTAAAAAAAAAAAAAAAAAAAAAAAAGCTTCCCAAATATAATTTTGGATACTTATACTGGTGTTCTTGATGATTGATAGAAAAACAATTCATGCTTTCCTTTCAAAGTAAAAAGTGGAACATCAACCGGACAAACAATGAGCCCCAGCACACCACTAGCCCTCTGATTCCAGGGAATCAATGGAGCTGAACAGAAAGGTCTCGGTCCACCCTGGAGAAAGTCACCAGGCCAGTGAACAGTTTTAGACATGCATTTATACATGACTCAAGTCCTTGGCCATATTAATAGCTGAATACCAGGTGCAATAATTTGACTCTCGTATTAAAACGTGATTAAGCCGAGCTAATTAGGTAGACCAGAACTCAGTCTTTGGCTACAGCCTCCCTTGCAGCACTGAGTTAGAATAGTCTGTACTAACTAGTTCATAAATTCTCAACTAGTGGGGTTACACATCCCTGTGTTCTGACCGTCGATGCTGTCCAGACAGAGCCACCTTGCCCCATTTCCTCGTTTGGACCTAGAGATGGCTGACCTCTGGGCTCTGGCATGGACACCGGAGTGGAGGAGGGAGACAGGAATCCTGGGACCTGGTCACCAGGCTGACGGAGAAAACCGTGCCATGGTTTTGGTCTATTGAAAAGTATGTGACACACGCCTTTTGTGTAGTTCCTGGATGAACTGTTTGTCCAAATTAAAATCACTGCCGAAGTAATAAAAAGGAGTGGCCCGCCCTCACAGCATGTGCTCACGGGGAGACACTGCCTTAGAGTCAAGTGTCCTGTGATGAGCCAGTACGAAGAGGGTTCTGCAAGCAAACTGGCTGCCTGAGAGCAGCGGTCAGCTAGGTCTCGCAGCACGTGTTGCCACACAGCCCCTGGCGTTCAGGTCGGCTCCGTGGGGCACCCCGGCCCTGCACCAGCGGCCTGACTCACCTTCCCGTCTTGCCTTTCTGCTGTTAGCTCCACAGCAGTCCGCGGATGGAGGAAACTGAGCCAGAGGTGCGAGGCCACCGGGGAGTCCAGGCTGGTGGGCAAAAGCCTGACGCCCCAAAGTGGTCCATTACACGGTCTGCAGCGGAGCGCAGGGAGGAGGTGCCAGGAGAAGCACAGCCGGGTGGCCGGGCGGCAGAGGGCCGTGCACAGGGAGGGGCGGCCGTGCACAGGGAGGGGTGGCGGGGCACAGGGAGGGGTGGCCATGCACAGGGAGGGGCGGCGGGGCACAGGGAGGGGCGGCGGGGCACAGGGAACGGCGGAGCCAAACCCTGCTTTAGGGTGGGTCGGGGTTCCCAAAACTGAACCGGGGGGCTCATGGGAGTCAAGTGGCAGCAGTCGGGGCCTCGGCAACAAACAGGCACGCTTCCGTTCTGCACACGGATGCAGACCCTGTGAGGTCACATGAAATGAGAGTATTTGCAGCGACCTGGAGCACAGGACCCTCTTATCCTAATGATGCACCTCAGGGCGAATACCTCAGGGAACCTGGACTGTTCTCTGGCATTTTACTGTGATTTAGTGGTAGGACCAGTGGGTAAAGAAGCTGAAACAATGAGAGAACATTCTACCTCAAATTAGGATGGGCCTGACACCTGGTGCAGAGCCTCTGCTCTGGAGGGCAGGTGGGTTTGTCGGTGGGACACAGGATTTGGAAGACACCGGGACTTACTGGGGTGAGGAGAGCCAAGGTGGGGGCTGACATTCAGGGTTTGCTGTGCGAGTCGGACGCCACGTTCAAGAGCGTTCCGTCCGTTCTGCATCCTTGTTTAAATGCAGGTTTATTGGCTCCTATTGCCCTAAGACTGCTACTAACTCCAATGGCTGAGGTCCACGAACTGAATAAACAAAGATGCACACAGACGACTGTCCAAGACACACGAACTAGAGAAGGACCCGTGTAACGACGGGGTCCCGTCCTGTCTTGGCCCAACCCTACGGTGCAGAAAACTCCAGAAGTACTTGAAGTCGATGCCCGTGAACATCGTCTTGCAACCTGCAGACTCATGAGGGCTCTGACGTTTCTCTCGGGGTTTCGCTCATCTTTCTGGAAGTTCTCCAGCCCTCTCCTTCCACTATGCGCTTCGATTTGTCACCCTGCACCACATCCTGCTTCTGAGTCTGTCTTCCCCCATTCCAGCGTCCGGCATTCAGGTCCCCTCCCGGCTCCCACTGCTGCAGGCCCTTGGAGTCTTGGCCTGCGTCTCCCTCCTCCTCTCGCCTCTCTCTGGACTCGCTTCTGCTCTCGCCGTGAAAACGAAGCCCGTCCTCTCGCCTGTCACGGTGCAGCCTTCCCCTCTTGTAATACCCCTTCCCGAGCCCCGGCTAAAACGACGGCCTGGTGGGCGGGATGATTTGGAATCTCCCTCCCAATGTTTGCACGTAGAGTCACTCTGTTTTGCAAGCACAGGGTTTGCAGGGGAAACACAAAGGTTCTTGTCGTATTTTGGATCCCAGAACCCTTTGAGAATCTGCTTAAAATCATTATGAATCCTTAAGAAAGAAAGTAGATACATGAGGTGTGATCAAAGGATATGGTGAATGTTTCAATTAAACAAAAATTTATTACAGTAAAAGACACATTGTCATTAATCCCCCTCGCTTCGAACACTGTCTTGCACTGTAATAATTTTTTAATTTAAATATTCACCATATTTTTTTAAAATCACACTTAAATCGATTCAGGCCATACGTCGCTTCTGATACGGCCATCTCTGTCCAATAAAATCATCACGGTGTGTCCTCATCCACCTTATTCACTGGTTCTGACATCGTGTGACTCTGGCTCTTCCCCAAAGTCAAAGGTGAATGTTTTGAATCGATTCAGGACATCGAGGCAGCCATGAGCGCACAACTAAAGACATGCACGAAAGAGACTTCCAGAACTGCTTTAGCCAGTGGCCAGAATGATGGGATGAGTGTGTTCAAAGTGAGGGGGAGCATTCTGGGATGGCCTAACGGCACTGTGTCTTTTACAGTAATCCAGTTTTAAACATGTAAACATTCTCCTATCGTCTGATCAGACCTCGTACATAGATACTCTTTTTCAGATAATTTTAGAAGGTATATCCCTGAAGAGATGTCTGAATCTACCACCTCTACCCAGAGGGCTTTGCACATCAGGTTAAGACTTCTCTTACGAAAAAAAAAAAAAAAATCTGGGCTTTGTACAGAGACCTGAGTGTAAGTCCGGATTTTGACCGTGTGAGTCTGAAATAAACCACTTTTTGCTGAGTCGAAGTTTCCTCATCTGTCAAATATGATTATCAATATTTATTTTCTGAGCTGCTGAGGATTAGAGATGATTTGCTGATGTCCTGGATAGAGGATCCCTTCCGTAAACATTATAGCCTCGAAAACAGTCTACCCTGTCACCTCCTGGTAGAAATGAGGTCCCACATCAGGATAACAGTGTTGGGTGTCTAATGAACAAAACGACATACCAGAAATTGCTTTGCCACGACCTTTTTCCCTTTAGATTTTAACTGTGGTGTTTTGCTAAGTTTTAGTCATCACTATGTTCATGTATATACATATGTGTCAGCTCTATAAATAGGAATTCGTGTGGACGCAAGGCTGTGGTGAAAGTTTTCAGTTCTTTCTGGCAAAACAAGAAGGATTTCTTAGCTGAGTCTAAATGAGAGAATTTCTGCATCTAAAACTTTATTCCTTTAGGCTTTTAACTCTTAACTGCAGCTTTATACGTTGATTGAGATGTATACAGGTTTGGGTTAGAACCTCATAAAGTAAGTGTCTTATAACCATTTCTAAAGTTTAGGTGTCTTTCCTAGTCCAGTTTTCTACATGGGCATCTGAAGTTTCTCCAGGACAGAACAGCTGCTTCCATGGTGACGTTTCGGTCCGTCTGTGGGCTGAAAGAGCTAGAACTCATCTAGCCCGGAGCTGATCAGACCGAGCGATCGCAGGAACAGACCCTGACGGGTCAGGACACTCCCCGAACCTGGGAACACTGAGAAAGGAACAGTGAGGTTCACTTTCATCTATTCTGAAGCAGAACGGTGTCCTTCTGGACAGACAGGGTGAACGGAATTCCATTTCCATATACAGTCGGGTATTCAGGGCCGTTCTCCCTGCTTGCCCCTACAGATACAAAAGTGGATCTTGCCTTCCGAGGTGAAGTGGGGTGTGAGTCCTTGACGCCTCTTTAATGGAAGGCTGCAAAGCAGAGCATTAAAGCACACAGGCCTTACTATCTGATTGACCTGTGTTTGCATCCCACCTCTGAAATTTTATGCCACATCAGCCAAACTACCAAAGCCCTGAGAGGCCCAGTTTTCTCATCTGTGAAGTGTGAGAATAGTGTCTACCTTGCAAGATAGTTGTAGGGATCAAATAGAATTAATGCGTGTAGCATGCTTAGCAAAGTGGCTGGCACGTACTAGTTGCTCAATAAACGCTGGCTATTATTATTGCACTATTTCACCTTAACTCCAATGACTGAGACAGCTTCACACTGACACTGTGGTGACCCATGAAGTCTCATTTTATTACTGAGTGAGCAGCACAGGTGTGAGTTGCTCTCAGGCATCTGCTAATTGACAGATGCTATTAAAAACAAGCAAACTATTTCAACCAAACGATCGTTGCTGACGAAGAATTTCCTCAGGCATGGCAGAGCAGACACTTTCTGACAGTAATCTAAGGCTGAGGCGTTCCCAGTAAAAGGCTCCAGTTTGATTTTTTGCAAACCCTGTATCAAAACTAGGTACCAAAAAATAAAATAAAATAAAATAAAATCTACACACGTGTTTAATTATAAGCTTTGAGACAAATCTGCAGCTTACATTTTATTTCTAGGATACATCCAACTGTTTCTGTTTTACAAAACTCCTGATTTATGCACACACATGTATATATATGTATATATTTATCAACTAAGTACCCAAAAAGGTCCAAAAGGTCTCTTATGAGCCAACACCTCATGTCCCCGGTTAGGCATTAGCACAGCTATGTAGGGGAAGATGACACAATGTCTGCAATTTTTCCATCGCTTTCAACTTTCCAAGGACAACAAACAAAAACAAAATAATCCCTGAAACTAAATTTTAAAATACTTCTTACTTGAGTTTACTTATCGGAGCAATCGATCCCAAATGAAAACTCCTGCGTTCACCAAACTGTGATGAAAATAAAGTTGCCTGATTTTCTGCTGCATTATTTTAACCAAATAATGTCACACGTCATCCAATCTTTTAAAAGTAGTGTTATTAAAAGTCACAGTGCTTTTCCTTCTTCTGCCACTGACTCTGAAGTTACTGGTCACTTCTTGAATGTTTCAATGACACCTGCCAAGTATGTCTGGGTACTTCCATAGCACCCAGAGACATAGCACGGTGCCCCGAATGAAGTCTTGGACTCCAAAGGAGGCTCCGTTGGCTGTTCCAGTAGCTACAGGTGCGAGAGCGCTGTGCCGGCCCGGGGACTTCAGCTTACAGAGCTCCCAGTGCCACTGGGCTGGAGGGCAGAGAGAACCGGTATGTCACGGTGGTGGTCCTGGGACTCGGAGAGAGGTTTGGCGTTTGCCAATTTTATACTCAGACGTTGAAAAAATGATGGTTCGATTTTGAGAAGTCCTAATATTTACCTCTTCCCAGTTCTACCTTCCTAGAAACAGGGCTTCCTGAGGGGGTGACAGTGATAAAGGCAGGTCCCAAATTTGTAATAGTCAGGCAGAACATGGGACTGCCTAGGCTAGACGTACACAGCATCGAAGTGAGGGACATAATGTTTGCTCCCCTCTGCACATTTATTTCTTTGGAGTTGTGCTGGTGCTGTGGGTGTAGGCTACGCTTCCGCTGGTTTAAGTCCTCTTTGTAGCATGGAGAAGCAAGTCACACTGGACTTATGGTTCATGTCAGCACAAGAGGGTTGAGTTTACTATAAAGTAGAAACTGTGAAGTTTATTAAAAATTAAAATGACTCAGTAACAGGGACTGTGGAACTTTTCAAAAATGTATTTGAGCCTTTGTTTCCCCCTACCTGGATTTATAAGACCGTGTTAGGAGGGCAGAAAGCAGAATGGCTGATCTAGGAAGATCTCTTCTTTTTCTCTACATTTAAAAATGAGCTACAATGTGAACAGCTCTCTGGTCTCTGACCTTCAGTTTTCCTACTGAATGTTTGAATTTGGGTAATTTGGAGGGGTGGGTTTCAGTGAGTGGGTATTTTGATGGTAATTTCTGGCAATGTTCTGAAAAGATTAGTAAAAAACAAACAAACAAACAAATAAAACCCCCACAACTATTAAATCCTTTCAAAAAAGAAAGTTGTAACTAGCAGTGCTGAGTACACATTCCTGAAGAACAAGTCAAGTTCATTAGGGAACTGAAGGGTCAGGTACACAGGGCAGCTTGGGTCGGCTGACAAAGTATGTCAAGGACTCCCAGTGTACCAGCTTGCCACCAACCATACGGTGGCACATTTGAGGTGCGTCTTTGAATTCTCAGACTTTGTCTACGAGGCTCCTTCAATGAGCCTTTTCAACTCAACAGCTTTATTAATGATTTTGAAGGGGAGAGGTCTAACATTCTGATGACATTTGTGGAAAAACAAACAGCAAACACCTTTCATGGTACCATCAGGATTTTTAAAGAGCAAATAAACCAAATGACATTTAATAATTTTATTTAAAAAATTACCTCATAAAGATAAAGAAAAAACCAACTGTACTAATGTGCATAATGGGGAATATGGTCATTTAAAGGGATTAGGTAAAGTGTGTAATTAATAAGGTAACTAAGTATTAAATGAAAATTAAATTCATTGGACAGATATTCGTTGAGCAAGTACTATATGCCAGACTGTGCTAAAAGCTGTGGATGAAATGATGAAGAAGAGAAGCACACTCCCTCACCTGGTGGAGCTTACACTCTAGCTGTTGAGACCCGAAATGAACAAGTAAACAATTTTATGAACAAATTATCAATGATTTCAAAAATGCAAAAACCAAAGGACAAGGAAGGGAAAATCAAGAAAGAGATCAATGGAGAACAGTCAAGATCTGCTAACGGACCAGACATGGGAAGCAGGGATGAGGAACAGGAAGAATTAAGAGTGTCCTCCAAATTTCTGGTTTTAGCAATTATAAAAATGAGTAGACCTTTTCCTACAGATAGTTAGGCTGAAAAAGGTATAGGAAAGATTCCAAATTTTCCTAATGTCATGTGATTTTGATGGCAGGTGTAAAATAGTTCAGTGGCAGTATAGAAGAGTCCATGGCATCGGTAAAAGGTCAGAGTCAGAGAGATATCACTATGAGAATCATAAGAACAGAGATGGCGTTTGAAGGCTTGCAAATACAGGAGAGCATCTCAGGGAAGAGTCTAGACAAAGGGTAAAGGAGGATTCAGGAGTGAGCAGGTAGGCACGTAGCACTTAGGGTTGGAAGAGACAGAGGACAAGGTGGCCAGTGAGGATGGTGAAGACCAGGAGTTTGGGGGGTCAGGAAGCCAAGAGAGGAAAGTCGTCGTAAAACAGGGAAACATTGGTTTAGTCAAATGGAATAAAACAAGAACCAAAAAGTCATTGGATTTGACAATTTGGAAGTGATGGAAGATCTTGACGAATGCAGCTTCAGTGAAGTCAGGGGCAAATAAGTTAGGTGGAGTCCCTAAGAACAGATAAGGTATAGACAAAGCAAAATAGATAAGGCAAGATAATAGAGCACATAAGTTAGATAAACACAGTAAGTCAGAAGAGATAGGAGAGCAAATAGAAGAACAGAAAATGGAGACAGTATGTGTAGTCAAATACCTTTAGAAATTTCTATGAAGGGAGCAGTGACATACCAGAGTGGTGGCTGGAAAAAGATGTGGTGTCAAGGGAGGCGTTGACATTTAAGGAAAAAAACTGTAAAGCATGGCGGTATGCCTCCACGAACCCAGTAGACATGGGCAAAGTCGTGCTGTCTGCCAGATCACGATTAGCTGTGATGCGAGAGGGATAATCAGGAAGAGCCAAGGGCTCCTGTGGTTTGTAGCTTTGATGCCCAATGGTGAGGGACTTCTGGTTTCTTCTATTTTTTCCAAAGAAGTATGAGATGATGTCCATAGTTAAGTCCGAAGGAGTAGAAGAATTTATGGGAGGTTTGAGGGGAAAAGAAAGATAAGGGATGAAATAGTCTTTGTGGGAAGTTTGAAAACTAGCCTCCTAGAGAAATACAGTATGATTGTGTGGAAGAACTTGACACCCAACTGAGGGCTTTGGTAATGAATCTGAAGTAGACCAGTCAAGTTGGGTGGTGCCAGCACTCAAGAAAATGGCAGTTCATCCAGTGTTGGGATTCGCCAGGGGAGCATTATGAATGAAGAGAGTTGAAGGAATGATTAAATGACAGACCATGACATCCATATTGGACAAATTGGGGAGTAAAGGAAGGTGTGGACTTCTGGATAATAAAATAGAGAAAGAACAAATGGCAGGAGTTCAAAAAGAAAACGTAACACTAGGGTATTAAGATAAAGTTAACATGGAAGTGTGTATAGTGACAGAATGAAATGTTTGCTACTGAAGTTTCAGCAGTGCTACAATTTCCAGTGATGGTAACACCTAGGATGTGACCATGGCCATGAGTGACAGAGATGGAAGGAAGGAAATTATCACTGGAGTTGAGCAAGGCAAGAACTCAGAGGGCAGAATGTAGGGATGGCTATTAGTATGCATATCAGGATGTTTGGTCAACACTGTGTTATGATTCTAAATGCTTATGTGATCTTAGGATACATTAATGAAGGTATAGTGTGTAGAACAAGGGAGGTGATGGTTGTGAACTGTGGAACACTGGTAAGCCTTTATTTTTAATTTTCTATACAATTCTGTGTGCCACATTTTAAACTAGATAAAGCCAAATAGGAAAAGATTCTAAGGCAAGAGAAAAAAATAGTGGAAAAATGTAAAATGGATCATTTTAAGAGGAACAGCTGAAGAGATTGGGGGAATTTAGACTGGAAAAGAGAAAATCTTAGAGGAAACAGGAGAGTTGTTTGCAAATATTTAAAGTGCTGTCGTGTGAAAAAAAATACTAGATTCATTCTGTGTTGTTTCCAAAGGAGAACTGATAAGACTGGATGTTACAGGACAAGGTGGAACAAAACTTCCTTACAGTCAATGTTGTCCAAAGACACAGTATGTTTTCTTGGAAAACAAGGAGTTGTCATCGTTGGAGGTGTTCAGTCTGGTTGGCATATTGACAAAGAGGGAAACTAGTTCTGTTTCCCTCTTTCAAATCAGTGACAAAGGAAATATGGTACAATCTAAAAATGATCAGACCTGGACTTAAAATAGCCATATTTGAACTCCAACTACTCTATTCATTAGTTCCTTAATTTCACTCTTACGCAAATAAAACACAAGACTAACTCCTCGGTTAAGGAGGCTATGAAAGCATCTGGCGGGGGCGGGAAGCAGGCCAAAAAAATTACGAGGGCCAAGAAAAAGTTGTTAGGGTTTATATAGGTTCGTGAATACTCAAAAAGGGGTTGGTACATACTAGACTTTCAGGATGGCATCATTAGATTCTAGCAGCTAATACAAGCTCTGCAAGCTTTTCTGATATTCTTTCTGATAAAGATAAGGTGGAAAAACTGAAAAGGACTTTAGCCAAACTAATAACCCTATTATCCAACTTACAAATAATGGGTTCTTTTCACATTCCCAGTATATGCAATAATTATTTTTGAACTCAAGATATCTAGCCTGAAAACATACAGGTTTTATGACCATTTACAAGATGAGAAGCACCAAAGCTAGGGTAATAGCATGGTCACATCTTCAGGCTCGGGACACAGGGGAGCATTTACATATACAGACGACGGTCGGAGCCCAACAGCCAGCCAGCCTATCCTACCCTGGAGACTTTACATAACAACATGTAACTTCCTGTACCAATCGTTCACATCTTTTCCATTGTCTCTCTCCAAGTCTTCCTACTAGACTTGAGAAAACACACAGGAAGGGTTTAAGTTTACTCCACCAGTAATCCCAATTAACTGGAAAAAAACCATGTTTTGCATAATTTTATTTCAAGGGTTTAATATGGATAAAAGCCTCATCATGGCTTGGAGGTAGGAACCCTAGACTCAGAATTAGGAAGCTTGGGTTTGCATCCTTCTCTGCTGGGTATCTGTGGATATACATCCTTTAATGTCCCTCAGCTCTCTTCTAACCAGTGGCATAATTCCAGGCCCATCCACCTCATGGTTTTGATGTGAGGGTCGTAAGTAGGGGCTACAATGAGTGGGCGGGGCTACAGGTAGATGTGTACACATGCATTATTTCTTTTTACTCCTCACAGATATTCTTCAAGGAAATTTTTGATTTGCACTCCCCCAGAAATGATTACTGAGGCTCAGAAACCCAAAGGTCACATGCAGTAACACAGCCAACATTAAATGTGGTGTTGCTAATTTCATGATTTTTCCACAGCTCCGGGATGAAGCAATGAAAGCCAGGGGTTGCAAACAGCAAAGCATTAATTTATTCCGGGAAAAGCAAACCATTATCCCAGAAAGGAGACTTAATTATAGTATACTACTTGGTTCTGAAGTGAATAATATTGACATAATTACAGTAATGCAAATCCTGGCTCCTTCTTTAACTAAAAATAGGTACATGGGGAGGATAAGATTTGAGAAGGATAATGACTAAAACAAACAAAGCAGCAATAGTAGTAGCATATTACTAAAAAATTCATAGATATTTTCTAAAAGAATTGGAGAAAATAAAGAGAATAAAAGTAAGGAGTTGTACTAGGGGGTGGAGAGCAAAGCAATAAGGTATAAGCACATTCTAGCATCAGCCTTTTCCTGCTACTTGACTTTTTAACTGCATGTATTGAATTGATAAAAAAAAGCCAGAAGACTAATAGAGAAAACTTTAAAAAGTCTGATTAGGTCACTCTGTAAACACACTGCATTTTCACTTTACCTGAAATTGTGCAGCAAAAGAAACAACATGCTTTTTAACGAAGAAGAATAGTTGAAACAACCTATTAAGATTTTTGAAATCTTACTACATTGACCATTTCCTCGCATGCTGGGCTTTGGGGAGGTACACAGAACTGATCTTGCCCTTTATTGTTTCCATATTCTGAAAATCTGGACCATTTTGTGTCTGTTGAGATTTCAGAAAAAAGTGAGGGATTATTACGTTCCTAGGAACAGTATTCTCATGTTTGCTAAGTTTGAAAAGCTCAAATCTTCAGTTCTGGCCAGTGTTGGTTTCAACTGTCGCCTATTGTTACAAAGCATGTTATTTCTCTGCTGCACGATCTGGGTTATGGTGGGAAGTCAGAACAGGTTGAACGTGGAAATCTACAGGAAGGCTGTAAGCAATCTTGGTTATGATCAGTCCCCAAATCCCCCCATAATCTCGCTTCCTTCAATTAGGGTGCCAAACCTCACTTGATATTCCTGGAGTTTAGGTACCGTGAATGATGAAATGGTGCGTGAACTCCCCGAGGGCTGAAATTACGTGACCAGGAAAAAAGCCTTTCCTGTGTCACAATATGAACGTGACAGGTAAAGTCCTGGGTCTTGTGCCTGACCGCACTCAAAAAGGATGGGAGAGATAGGTATCTTTAGCTAAAGGCATCTCTCTATTTTTAGTTGACAGATTGAGAAGATAAAGACATGACAAAGAAGTTTGTGTTTTGTAACTTACTGAGAATGTTTTCCTCCAGGTACATATGGATGTATATATAAGCATGCCTGTGCATATGTATGATACATTTACATTTAAAATACAAATATATAAAAAGTTATGATGGATTTTTTAACCTAACATACCAAAAATTATAATTTGGAAAATAGTTATTTGGGAAAGCCTTATACCTGTCTTAATATTCTTCCAAAATTTAGAAGTCTTTTTCATTTGTTTGTTTGTTTTGTTTTGTGTCCTTTGCTAATACATTTTACCAAACAGCATTGAAGATAGGTTTTGGAGAATCAAATCAATAATTTCTAGAAACAGCCAAAAGAATGTAGAACGAAATCTTATGACGGCGAGTGAGCAATCTGTGTCACAGGGTTATGAGTAAAACTGTGAGGTTTGATGATCAAAGGTAAGATAACATTTCTTATCGATCAAGCTAAGAATCCCCAGCGGAAATCCAAACACAAGTTCCACACGTGCTTTCCAAAACGCTGTTAGCAGAGGGTTATGTCTTAAGTCTTGAAAGCTGATCTTGCTCAGTGGAACATTGTAGTTACACCAAACCCAACCTAAGAGAGTCATTGTCTAGTCATCGGCTACACACGAATCCAGAGGTATTGGCCAGAGACGAATGTGATCATTATGAAAGACACCGGAGTTAAAGAAGTCAGCTAGAACGCAGGTGGACGGGGAAGCAGGTTGAGGAGGCGATGAACCCCTGGGACCGTTTCACCAACACCTATGGAGAACCCCCTAAGAAACTGAGATGACCCAGACTCAAGAGGAGGAACTGCATGCCTGACACCACGCTTGGCCTTTGATCCACCTATTCCTGAAGAGAGACGTCCCCAAACTTTGCAGTTCTGTGGGGCAATTAATACACATGTATTATTCTTACATTATTATTGTTATTTTTGATGGTGAGAGCAGAGGCAAAGGAGGAGAGAGCAAGTGAAGACAGGTGACTCGGGATAAATAAGAATGAATGAAAGGGCTGAATCTACCCGGGGGGAATGATCGTTACCTCTAAGGGAGATGAGAGAGGTGGGACATCTAACGAGGATGAGGAATTGAAGAAATGATTACTCCAGTATTTTAAAAAAAGCTTAATTCTGAGAGGACAGTATGTTTTTCAGGGAGCTCATCTTGCTTACTTACGCTCACGTTTCTAGTGTCCCCTCAGTTCAGGAAGTGACACACTGAACAGCTCCTGCCTGAAAAGAGCTTGCTGTCTAACATCTAACATGTATTATAGTTCCACAATCCTTCTAGAGTAGGTACTATTATTATTCTCACTTTTTATATGGGAAATCTGGAGACTTGTGAATTTAAATGTGCTCAAACAATACATCTCAGGGGCTCAATGGGACCCTGTTTTCCTGAATTTCAGCGTATAGCCCTCCGCTGCACAAAATCTTTCGGTCGAAGGGACTGCCAAGGAGGGTGTCCCATGAGGCTGAGATGGAGCTAAAAGTTCCTATCGCCTAGTTAGAGCCTTATAACGTCTTAGCTCAACGCATGCGCAAGTATTGTGTTACAGTTGCCTACAGAATTCAGTACAGTAACATGCTATACAGGTTTGTAGCCTAGGGGCTGTAGGGGAACATTTCCCCCCCAAAGTATGTCTCATTGGCATACGGACTGTTTTAGGCGGCTTAAAGAAATGGTACACAAGGGAGAAGCTCTGAAAAATCAAGGAGAAGTTACACTTTGTATGTAATACAAACACATTCAGATTTAAGGGAAATTGTTATTTGTAAAGGTGTCTCTCTCCAGCTGTACCAGCAACAGGGGGGTGACCTTACCTCTATAAACTCTTGTCAGTGCAGAAGGCAATGACTTGAATCTACATAACAGTTGACCCTTGTTTACTGTGTTTTTCCGGGCAACCTCCCGTGAAGGACTCGCCCCAGTTCCTGATATATTCTTTGGTCTTTGGCTGAAGATGGTATTATACTTAAAGTGGTGGCTTCAACCATCTTGGAGAGTCACTCAGTTTCCCTGTTCTCTCCCATGCATTCAAGATGTATACATGTTAGAAACTTTCATTTTTCTCCTGTTAAACTGTCTTTTATTACAGGGATGTCTCAACCAAGAACCCAGAAAGGTAGAGGGAAAATGATTTTTCCTCCCCATACAGAGCTATAGGCTATATCTTACAGCCTAGGTGTGTATAGGCTCTACTATCAGGTCTGTGCATGCGTACTCTATGACGTTCGCATGACAACGATGAAATGGCCTAATGACGCATTTCTCAGAACGTATCCCTAAGCAGCTCGTGACTGTGTAAGCCTTTAGTACCCTCATTATATACACTTTCCAGATTTCTTGCATGTCCTGAAACATCAATTTAGCTACATATTTCCCATATCTTTTCTAGGGAAAAAAACATACCGGAAGAGAAATCTAAGTTTCTAAGACTACAGATTTCAACTTAATGAAATTGATGAAAGTAATAATGAGCTATAGGAGCTATTTGTCTGTCCACATTGTCTTGAAGTAAAATACACTTAATGTTTCATTACGTACTTACCTATAAAACCCAAGTTAATAATACTTACAATGGTCATCAGTAAAATACATTTTTAAATAAGAAGACATTCAATCAATGTTAGCTATAAGATGAAAACAGATTTCTAGCTGCAAAATATGTCAGAAAAGTCTGTGTATTTTCAGTACACACTAAATACTGCATACTGTTCCTGATCTGTGTACCAAACAAAATCTTAATGTCATTACTTTTGCTTATCACATTTACTCATAGTGTCTCTTTGAACTAAGCTAATAGTGCTATCTGCATGGTGCTTTCTACTTATTAAACACTTGAATTATTAAAGTCTTTCTTTATCTTCCTTAGTACTACTAGTGGTGATGTCAGCACTAATTTCCCTATATCCCAGGTAAAAGTTACTACTTCTTTTGTTTTCCTAAAACAAAACAAAACAAAACAAAACAAAAAACTATTTTGCACAGAATGAGTTAGGGGGCAAGTGTAAGAATGTCAAGAGGAAGGTTAAGGGTTCTACAGCTACTCTTGTGGGCAGATCTTACTTCCATGGATAAGCTACACGGATGGTCTGGTGTCTTACCATCCTACAGCTGGAAGAAAACTGACAGATCATTCAGTCAGTGTTATGCAAACACAGGAAGCCCTTCTCAGCAATCCCGAAATCAGCTTCAGCAAGAACCATGGGAACCAGAAACTCGTTTCTTTTGAATGGCAGCTGTCATTTTTGAAGATTAATATTTATTTGAACAGGTTTCTTATATGATTGAAAATCAGTTTCACTGACGCTTAGCTTTTTGAAGGAATAAGCTAAAGTGAAAAAGTGAATGCAATAGTTACCTCCTTTGATTTTCTCCCACAAGGGAAGATGTTTTAGGAGACAACTAAAAGACGACTACTGGCAATTCATCATCCATTCATCACCTTCATCATAACCATCTCAGTCATAAAGTTTATATTTCTTACCCCAATGGCATGCTACTTCAGGACTACACCCAAAAACATGGTTAGGAAAGGTAGCACTAGTATTGTATTTGCCTTGTGTATGAAATCAAAACTAGCAAATGGATTTTTAAAAAAATACTAGAGGTGGACCCTATCCGATCTCTCATGATAATGCTGTCAGGATTTCAAAGCTTTCTTACATGTTTAATGAACCACCTCACATGGTGTTTAAACGTTTTTTACCTTTTTAACAAGGCTTCACAGATACTATGAAATTGACATGATCCGTTAAGAATTAATGTAGCAATTTGACACTCTTGAAATTTCAAGCATAGTCTAATTATTACGCAAGTAAAAAAAAAAAACAACACCTTGAAGATTATGCAGAGCCATCTCTAAAGCTGAAGAGGGAGACGCTGAAGTATCATTTCAATATGCTCATTTTCACGCCCTTAAACCTGAAGATCAGCACCCCCATGGCCTTCCCACCTGCGTGCGTTTCTGAGGCCTGAGCACCGGACCACGGAATGAATTCGCTGGGTGGACTTCCCAGGGCTGGTTTTAAGGTCCCTGCGGATCACGCGAACCATTAGGAAAACAAAACAAAACAAATAAAGAACTGCAGTTTATAGATAGTGTTTTAGTTGCTCTATGCTCCATTTGTGTGTGTGTGTGTGTGTGTGTGTGTGTGTGTGTGTAGTGGCATCACAACGCAGTGGGAAGAGTTGGGAAGGAGAAAGCTGATGAGATCCAAGTGACAACCAATCCGGACGATGCAGTGTCCGATGAGTGGCCCTCACTCAGCATCATCTGCCTTGTCTGTGTAATGGCTGATCGCCCCCTTTCCCCACACACTCTGCCTTCTAGACCCAGCCTGACGCAACGCACAGCTGGCTCTCGCTTTGCCTCAGAAATACCGGTTCGGTCCTGATACCGAAGGGACCGTGAAGCAGGTTTGTGGGACACGGGTCTTTCAGGGCTAAAACCAGGATCGTTCTGGAAAAAATTAGGAGGCTCGTCCTCCTAGACACAGTATGTACATTGGCTATCGTTTAGGGCACCTGGGTCAGGGCTGCTGCTCTAAATTCGTAGGGTTTCATCTGCCATCCATGCTTTATTTTGCTGAAAAATAAAGGACCTTGCAGTACGAACGATTGGGTGCTTTCCCTAAAAGGCAACGGAGACACGAGGACACTGAGGGAGGGTCTGGGGCACCGTCTCCCCTTGGCTGCCTTGGGGAGCATGAGGCAGCGGCCTT
This sequence comes from Lyroderma lyra, assembly GCA_004026885.1. Lineage (NCBI taxonomy): Eukaryota > Metazoa > Chordata > Mammalia > Chiroptera > Megadermatidae > Lyroderma > Lyroderma lyra. The sequence continues at coordinate 295,842 of PVJL010000353.1, read as the reverse complement.
GACTCGGCTCATCCTGATGCAGGATGGGATTAAACACATGCTCAGGGTAGGCTGGCAACCCGCTAACATCACACCCCTTCACGGGCATTTTCAAGTGCTCGTCCAGGCTCAAGTCCCCACTCCAAGCCCAACAGTCTAGTTTCTGCTCTGGGGAGGTGACCTGTGAAGGAACACGAGGATACAGCTGACCCACGTGAGGAAGAACAAGAGAGCACAAGCCTTACGGTGGGTTTTTGTTTTCTCTCTTCCCATATTTGCTTTCCTCCTTTAAATAGATAGTTCATTTTATTTTAATGGCCAGGTCCGGGCTCCAGCAGGCAAAGCCTTTCTCACTGATGGGGTCTCTCTGCTAACTGGGTCTCTGTCATCGAGCTGACCTTGGAGCTTTCTCCAGTGCCATTACACCCTGGGTGCTGGCTTATTTTCCTACTGCAGCCTCCTCGGCCTGATCCCACTTCATCTACTTCACGGACACAGACATTTGTTGGGCTTATTAGCTCAGCAGGAGCCTTATCATATTTTGTATCTGAGGCTGCTGGAGATGTCAGGAGATGGAAATGCCGTGTAGCTTTTTATCCTTCTCTCTCTCAGTTTCTCCTCGAGCCAACCCTGCATTTGGATTCAGTGCTCTCTTACGATGGGCTGCTGAGATCTCTTTAAATATGTCTAGCTTTGCCATCTGTACCAGTAACACTGCAAAGGCTTAGCCATGATTAGGCTGTCAAGATTTATTAAGTTAAAAAGTATCAAAGTTTCTTTCTGCAACCCCAGACCTTTGAAGAGTCTACCTTCTTTGCAAGCCCTTCCCCCCTCTGCTAACATTACAGTCCGTGGGCTTTGCTGACCTTGACCAACATCTGCACCCAGGGAACACTAATGAATTTGGGCCAATTCATCTCCAAACTCTAAATTTAATCAGGCTGACATGCCAGCAAAAGCCGACTGTAATTAACTTCTAGCATTTTAGGTAATCTGTAAATTTTCCTAAATTTTACCTGATAGAATTTTGCCATGTTCAACCTTACGGATTTCTTTAAAAAGTGTTAAACTAATGCATCCTCATTGAATAGCTACTTTTCAATACTAGAGGAGTGTGCATGTGTATTTTCAAATTTGAAAGCACACTGAGAATAAATATTTGCTATGCAATAAAAACCCAAACTGCAAAGCTGTGGCAAATTTATTAGTGTTGTTTGTTTTTGAGGTATCTGATTGTTGTAATCATTTGAGTAAATTTATACGAAAATGGCTATAGGTTGTATCCAATTATAAATAAGTTCTAAAAGCCTGTATTAACCACTCTTACTTGGCCATCACTCTGTTGGAGACTAGGTACTATCATTCCTGCAAGGTGATACTGCTTTTTTGATGTTGTTGTTACCCAAACAGAAAGATCAACTCCCCTAATAAATTGAGCAAGTTCCACGGACTCATTTACAAATGTCATTAATTATTATGAGCTCATATCATAATCCAATTTGCCCTTAACAAACCTAAAAATAATGTCTGTGCAAGTTTGTTAGAGAAAGTCTCCTGTATCTGTCCCTAAGTTAGAATGATGCAATCTTGGAGAAGGTTGTCATTACTTCACTTGAATGTGTCTATATTCATGTTGGTTAGAAAGTGAGAACAATAGCATATAATACCACATCTTTAATTTCCAAAGTACGCTGCACTGCCACACAAATAAATAAATAAAAGAATGAAATGGTCCATGGTAAGTATTTGTACATATCTGGTGCTACATAGAGAAAGACTTTAGACATAGAGAAAGGTTGCAACAATTGCTTTTAAAAAATAAGGGAAATTGATACCGAAGTGCATTCAAGGAAGACATTTACATATATTGTGTACTTCAGAGAGAAGATTTCCAATGTGTACTATCAAAAAAGTCTCTTGATCACACAGTTTTAAACATGATCCACATAAAAGCCAATTTCACATGTTTATACTGGAAAGAGTATAAGTTTAAAATTTTAATTCATTATTTGTGTACAATTCATTATAATATTGATCATTTGGAAAATATTTGGAAGAAATGAAAGTATAAATGATGCTAATGGAAAAATGCATTCTAATAAAAATATCTCTTTAAAAAATGATTCTTTTTTGGGGGTAAACCTGATTATGACATTTAAAAAGATCTGGAATATTCCTTTATGTTTTTATCAATTTCTTTCAAGAGTCAACATTTTTTTCTCAATAAAAATATTATGTTCCTTTAATTTTGAAAGGAGCATGCCAAGAATAGAATTTCTCATTCTTAAATCTTTCATGAGTTCCTTTAACAAGACCCCAATAATCAAATTTTATCTTGTGACAATGGATCGCAAAAGCAAGTAAAAAACTCTCACATGCTTCACTTGGTGCCTTTGAACTAGTTCTGTTGTTAATATTAACATTTAATTGAAAAACTCTTCCTCATATAAAGAACTGGTAAATACTGTTATTAATCCTATGTGAAGAATTAAAAGATGAGACACCACAATTTGAAAATACTTCCTTCAAACTGAAGTATAAATTTGTAGTTGCATTAACAATGAACGTAATGATTTCTTTTTATTCTTCCTCTATGGCTTTGTTCATAAAATCACATTGTTCAATTACAGAATGCAATAGAATCCAGAATGCAAATGGTAGGAGTGATATAAAATAGGCCAAGCTGCTTTCGTTTTGTTTAATTAATCTTATATATTTCGGCTTTCCAGCCCAGGTCTGGGACAAAAGTATCAAAATTGTGTGTAAGAGAGAAATTCTGTGTTCAGTGGCATCCATGTTAACTTAGTGATTCCCGGGGAATGAAGAACATTTTACGTTGAGAAGGCCTGCACGTGCTGTATTAACAGAGCACCACCTGTATTAACCACAGAAAGCCAAAGGAATTACTAAAGATGTTTCAGGTCTAATGTAAACAGGAGACTTGTGCTTCTCAGAGATTTTCATATGTAGAAAAATGTCTTACATGGGTTTGTATTTGTTTAATAATCACCAAGGAACCATGTATAACTGGCTTGGAAACATTCGTAGGGAGTTCTTCTATTTACATAGAGTTTTTTCCTCTGTGGGTGGCATTTACATGGGAAGGGTCCAATGATCTGAGTGGGGATCACTAAGGCTGAAAGTGATACGAGCAAAAAAAGTCTGTTACGTTCATGTCAACAGAAATGACAATAGATTCTTGTATAGTACATTACAGCTTATGGCACTGTCACCTACCTTTTGTCATTTGACCCTTGCGAAAATTTTGTAAAACATTCACGTTCTTCCAGATGCCCTACAAAACCCTCAGTGGCAAATGAAGCATCAGATGGACATGGGTTCAGGTCCTGCCTCTCCCACTAGTTCACTTAACCTCTCAAAGGTTGAATATCATCCTTTATAACCAGGGTTAAACGCAATGAGTATATCAAGCATTTACACAGTGCCTGACCTACACACTATGGGCTATCACTATTTAAAGACTAGGACCCTGGGATTTTAACTTTGTCCTCTTTGCTCATTGTTTAGTACCTAGTAGAGTACACAGGAGTCCCGTGGATGTTTGTTGAGAAAAGGAATGAAAACAAAAAGTGAGAACTGAGAGGAAGAGTCAAATGATTTGTTTAAGGTTGTTGCCTGGGAAGCAGTAGAGCTGAGAATCAAGTCCAAGTCTATGACCCTCAAGTCCAAGGTCTCCCTCCTGGTGCTCGTGCTGAGGCAGGTGACCACTGCCCTGCCCTGCCCTCTCAGGGGACTGGATTTCTCTTACCTACCAATCCACTGATTACTGCACTAGCCTTTTGACTACCCCGGCCTCTTCACCATGGATATCTAGTCATTCGCTGTTTCAGATCTTCAGCAGAGTGTGACGTCTGGCAGGATATTGTCAAAACCCAGCAAGTAGCCCAAGAAATTGGTGCTACTTAAGCCATGGTGATGCACATACCATCAACTTTATTTCCAGTCTACCCGCTCTGAACAATTGAGCCGATCCTAGATACCGCATAAGGATTGTTCAAAATGATCATTTTCAGGTAATGCATCATGCTTTTAGAGAATAAGGGAGCAAAATCTCTATTTGATTATGAAATGCCAAGAGCCACACCCTCGCGTACTATTCCATGCCGTGTGAAATGCTAAAGATTCATCATACACGTGAGCCTGGAACCCCACACTCTTAAGGAGGATTTGTGGGCCGACAACTCGATAAACATAAACACAGCATCATTATACTAACTACTTAGGCCAGTCATCCTTAGGAAGGCTTACAACAAAATTCAGCATCTAGGTGTACAACAAAAAGTCCCACTACCATCAATAGCAACAAAACCAGGAAAAACAAACAAACAAAAACCCATAACAAGAAGGAAAACAGAAGCAAGGAGGCTTAGCACCGCAGTCCTTGCCATCACTCATACTTCTCAGTAATTCTTAAAGCTAAACTTCCTATGACCAAGAAATTTGTATGAAATGATCACCTGGGTCGGGATGAATGGCTATTAATGGAATTTTCCATGTATGACCCATTTTCTTTTTCAGTGCAGTCATATAATTCTAGCAAAGTACCTATAGTGCTGATGAAATCAACCAGGGATTAAAGCATATAGAAAAACAGCTACAATTTACACACAGGATGCACATACACTGCTACCTTTGAAAAACTTATCAGAAGAAAGGGAAAGGGCCTGTCTTCATTGTTCCCACATCTTTTATTCAAAGGTGGGAGACAGCAAGATATGGAGAGACGAAAGAAGAAGGAATCGACTCCGTGCTATGTGTTCAGCAGAAAGTGCTTTGGACAAAAATAACCATAATGAAAGGTCACAGTGCAAATTAAACTGCCAGGCCGTGTATACGTGACCTGCTCATTATATATTTATTGTTTCTTGACTATGGAAAGATGATCATTATCGTCGTGGTTTTTCACCTGACTTTCAAAAATGGACGCACATTATCTTTTGCATTATCTAAATAGAATGCCATGCTCCGTGTAGTTGCTAAACGTGAGATGACAGACTGTTCGTGCAGCCTGTCTGTCTCTCTTCTCCCCGCCTTCTGATGGGAGGGAGGAGGGGAGGCAGCCTTCTCCTGTGCCAGGCGGGCAGGCAAGGAATCGTTTCAATGCCAGTGTCATCTTATGAGTCAGCAAGACCCGTTTAAGGCTCTCTTGGATAGGGGTTAACTCAATTAGTCCCCAGGGCGTTCACCTCATCTGGCCTGGTGCCACAGGAGTTTCAGCAGGTCCCCAAACCTCAGGCCGAGGTCCCATCTCGTAGCTCTGCAGGGCTCCCTACCACGTCTACATTACCGTAGAGGACAGTCATTCATACGGTTAAAAACGCGCTCTCTCAGGTCTCACTTAGAGCTGAGGTTAACAACCACGACAACAGAAATTGTTACAATGGAAAAGAAACTTCTCATTTCCCGGGCGAGTCCTAAAAATGAGAGTGACAAATTAAATACGATTGGAGAGTCCCTCATCGGACCCTTTCCCCTGTTGTCTTGAGCCCAAACTGAACAATCACGGGTGGTGTGCAACGTGCAGCTCAGGCCTGACAGCCAGTTTTTGATGTTCAGGGTTAAATTTAAATCCTCGCGGCCTGGTTACCAATCTCCACGGTTGCACCCAGGCAGGACCGGGAAAGATGGATGATGGTGATTGCGAGATTAATCCTGTAATATTTACAAGACTCCTCGGCCGAAACCGGGCCGGCCGTACGGTGCTACCCGAGCAGGCCGCTCGGCTTGCTGGGGTAATTCCTTCTGATGCAGTAAATAACTAGGCCTAATGAAAACACCGCGACGTAGTCCGCTGCCTGATGGATGCCCGGCCTGCGATATGGGAAAAGCAGTGCACGTCCTACCACAGATTTACATACACAAACCAGCAGAAGACGCACGATAATGTCAGCCTCCTGCCGGGGCCTTGGGATGCTACCCCATTTTATAGCAGTTATGAATTACCGTTGACCTTCCTGGCCTCTCCTACCAGTCTGCTGGGCTTCAGCATATTGAAAGTCATCAGTCTGAAGCAGTCATTCTTTACATAATTATGGCTATTTGTGTGGGGGGAGGGCGGTGTTTCTTTTATTGTCAAGCATTCGCATTAAGGGACAGCACTGCTGTGACCTATGACAGTCTCTGCTGCTTTAGACACATTTTAATAAAAGCTGGGAAAGGGACCCCGGAAAATACTCCCGCATATTTTCAAAGCACCATTGTACCAAAACGAAAATGTCAAGCGGGTGGCAGTATTTTTGAAACCCTGGGGGACAGCGGCCCTGGCAGCTCGTATTCAGGTTTCTAAATGTGATGGTTTCAAGTATTTTTCAGGATTTCTCTGTAATAAGGAAGCCACATTTTCCTGTTTAATATCTGGTGTGGCTATGACCTGGAGAAGGAGTTGGTGAGACCACGGGTGACTTCGGACTCCCTCCCTAGGTTAAATTTTTGAATTCATGTAGACGCAGCGCTGAACGCAGCACCATGCTTCATACTAAACATCTAAATAATCAGACTCTCCGAACGTCACGAAACAAGCTCCTTATTATCATTTGCATTTTAATATCCTTAAAATTATTACACTAAGGGAAATGTTTTTGATACATTACAGCATTTCCTCTAAATGTGTGATTATGTTAATGAGTTTTCAATCAGTATCCTAGCCTGACACCATAAGAAAATTTATGCAAAGTTCACACCCTGTCAGGGCCTTTAATCAGGACCATTTATTAGAGCCCTGCCTTCTTTGATGGTGGCTGCTGCCTTTATTAAATATACTGACTTGGCCATCTGAAGGAAAGGACAATAAAAGGTTACTGGGAATGAAAGCATGAATGCTATTTGCTCATGTTTCCTTTACAGACACTTCTTCAATAATTAAGGAACGGCGTTCTTTGGCCTTTTAGGCGTTTGAAGTGCATATCAAACATAACAGTTCTTGTTTTTAATGGAATGCTTCATACTTAGATTTAGTCTTAAACACAAGTAAATTAACTCGGACGTTGTGAGCACAGGAATAAATACACACGCACGCATGCGCACACACACACACGTGTGTACATATTCTCACACACACACACACACGTGTACATATTCACACACACACGTGTACATATTCACACACACACACGCACACACACACACACTTTTTTCTCTACTAAGAAAAATCATGACAACCTAGTCAAATATGTGACATCGCGTCAGTGGAGTTCTCTCTAAGGAGACAAGCTATGCTTTAAATCACACAGAAAATAATTAAACATGCTGCCCTTGCTTGTGATTACTAAAGGTAGGTATCTTTCTCTCTCCTGTTCGTCCACATGGGGACTTCGGATGACGGGCTGGGCTCTGACATAGTAATGAATTGTGAATTTGACAAAACAGCTTTCATTGGAAGCAATGTGTTTAATTTAGCTTTTGCCGTTAGCACTCGTGACTTTAAACAGTTAATTAATACACCGACTATACATTTATACCAGGGCTGAAACTGGTGCGAACGACACCATTTTCTAGAATGTCACGCAGAGGAAAAAGAAAACACACAGAATCCCTAGCTAAGCAATATTGACAACCTGGGGTCTGGGTACAAATCCAAGACAAGAAAAGAGACTGACTTCAATGCAAGACAAATAAACAACAAATTCCGTTTTTAACACGTCTAAATGGGAGGTGGGTGACTGACAGGCCGGGGTCTCCCAGGAAGGCCATTAGTTGAGAACTTGATGTGAAAACGCTTGATTTGAATGCACGTGGTTTCCCCTCAGGGGGTGAGCCGAGTGGTGCAGGGGGATTCACAGGCACCCCTCTCACCAACCACACCTGCTGGGCTGTCCCTCAGAAAATGGAATCTGGAGGGTCCCCGAATGCTAACCAGTGTGTAACTCTACCCATCAGTGCAGAAGACATGGTAATTAGAGTTTGCTGATTGCTTCTTCATCTTCTTTATATCACACTCCTTGTGTCTTCTGCCCAATTTTAAAGGCAATGTTACAGCTAGAATGGTGCCCATCCTCGGGTGAAAAATCAGTATTCAAGCTTACATTACTATTTGTTGATTATAATAAATTTTATTCATGCTCCTCCGAAGGGAACTTCTAAATTGTTTATTTAAAACAAGATGGCTTGTTGTCTTAAGATTTGGTAAACGAATTAATTGATCCTTGCATACTTTCCAAATGTTTCCTTTTTCCAATAAGCACACACAGGAACTGCTAAGCCTGGAATAGCATGTTTGGAATCGCTCTGATTTTTTTTTTAATTAATGATATCTATTGTATTTTTTCCTCTGAAAAAAATAATTCTTATATGGATAGGCTGCTTATTTGAATTAAAAAAAAAAGCAAAAAATAAATAAAGTGAATTTTTGGCTACCTTAATTATGTTTTGGAAATACATAAAAACACCAATTATAACAAAAAACATAAATTTGAGCATTGGTGTACAAAAGAAAGAAGCTCTGAGCTGATCACACTTACGTAGCAATGAAATTAGTTTAAAGAACATATTAGTAAATGAACCTCTGACACCACCAGTATTGGATGTAATTTTATGCACGCATTTCAGATATACTGCATCATGTAACGATCTTCTTTTTTCTGACTCCTGGTCCATCTTTAGCTCCCTCTTCCTTACCTTCACCCTTGTGAATACACACGTGTGTGTGCGCGCGCACACACACACACACACCCAACACACCAGGCAGACTACATGAATCAAGTACTGTCTGCTAGTTTGAAAAAAGAAATATACAGAATCCATCTCTATGCACATCAAAAGAGCCTATAACACATCTTGTTATCATCTTCAATATTATTATTATAGAGTACCAAGTTATTATTTCACTTACATTGGAGGTAGGAATTGATATATGTCTTTGGTTTTATGAAATGAAAAGGAATAGTGCCCTTCAATTCACAAGAAAGAATGCAGACAGCATACATGAATATTAAAACTAATAAAACATACTGGCAAGATACCTATTTTTGGCATTAGGTACTTATTCCCACCACTCTGGGCAAATGTTCAGGATATTTCTAAATGTGTACGTGGACAGGGGATGTGTGTACGCATAGCTTGTCCTCTCTCTTTCCTCTCCCATGTGCTGGAGGTGAATAATCAGAATGAAAATCAGCTTCTGCAAAAGGCAGCAAAATCCCATGATTCCATCGGAGCCAATCACTTAACATATCATTCATAATGCTAGCCTGCTGCCATCATCCTGGCCCTGTCAGTAGTATCTTTCTTCATTTTCTGCCACTGCTTAGTTCCAAGAAAGTGGAACCACTGTATCATTTACTGTCCACAACCTTAGCTGCTGATTTAAACCTGATTTGTTATTTTCCATAATGTCCTGTACAATTCTTTTTGATTCCTATGCAAAGTTCAAGTCAGAGAAAAGCCTCAGATAATTTTGACAGTGGAAGGTTTGGATAAGATTAAATTTATCTATTGCTTTGAATGGCTCTGGAATGGTTTTAAGCATTTTAAAAGATTTAAGTAAGTGTTTTATGGTAAGTGGTCCTTTTCTCATTCGAGACTATTATACGCTAAGTGGACGAAACAAATGACCTAAGATATCTTTAGCGTGAGTTAAAGGAAATCTTTCTTATCACTGAAAATTGGTGGCTCAAACATGTCTATAATGAGAAGGAAAAATATTTATTCACCATATCCTGCAATAGTTATGGTCCCATTATGTCTAACAAGGCTTCCTGAAGGCAAATTCGTTATAATTTGTAGTTTTTCTTATTATTTTTCACAGTGGACAGTGATGACTCTCTGACTTAAAACCTAATCACCAGAGCCTATTAAATTTGGGTTTATATGTTGCTGAAGGTAAGAACTGATTATCATAGTGAATGAAATACTTGTTTGTCTTATTCCCAGAGGGCAAAAAGTCATTCTTCAAGGTGATGCATCTCATTTGAGGAATACATTAACAATTGAAGGCAGTTAAAAATACATGTGGACTCCCCGTGAGGCAAATCTGAGGTTGACCACATGTATTTACTAGCTGACTCCTGCCTCATTCCAGCAGGAAAACTGGGGTATGGGGTTGATTTGGGCAATACACCAGCCCTGAGTTTACAACTTGCATGTAGCATGTGGATAATGCGTACTCAGAAAATACTTTTATTCTTAACATGCTGTACAGGTTCTATATTTTTTTACATATTATTAATATTAGGTATAGAAAAATACTAGAAAAAATATGCCCTAATAGCATTAAAAGTCAACAAATTGAGTTAAAATAAATCTCTCAATTCAAAAACGTACTATGAGCTAAATAATATCAATGCAAGTTGTGTAGGCACAAATCCAAAAGCTTATCAGAAAATGCACAAGGTCTAAATTATTTAAAAGGTGGAATTATTGGTAACATAGAACAGGTCAGATAATGATTTTCTAAATTAGATTGACATCCACAGTCGAATAGATAAGATGTGGAATGATTAAAAGCTACCAATGTCAGTTAACATGCTTTTACATTTTCACTTCGCTAATTCTTTCAGTACCAAAAAGTACTAGTACGATATTTAAAAGTGAAATGATCATTTACTGAAGAAAAATGAAGGCATCGTTCAAGCTTAAGCATATCCTTTTTTTTTTTTCCTTTTTAGTTTTTATTATTCCTAAAAGACAACAGGTCTAGGGAAACTGAAATAATCTTCACAATTTTCAGATAAACACATTGCTTGCAATGACAATAAACTACAAAGAAATGCCAGTAATGAACTAACAACTTACTGATAAGTAAATTTAAGAAAAGGAAACATTTGCAAAGGGAAAAAAAGTAAAACTGTACATTTACGTGTAGAGATCTGAGCCTTTCGGTGCCAAAGTTTCCTCTTATGCACAGCCATTTTTCTTATGAATTAGCTCGATTAATTACTACAAGGACTTTGGGGTGTAACCAGCGACGCCAGACTGGTGAGAAAATGGAATTGAGAGGGGAAATGCAACTCACCACCATCCAGAACCCAGACAGTGGCCGGACTGGCACTCAGGTTCTCATCTCTGCACTCGGGGTTCAGCACTCATGCTTTTAAACCACACTGCTCCTGTGTTTTATTTTTTTGTCAAGTAAATATGGTGAGCATATTTCGCTCTGTATGATGTATAGGTTTATTGGTGGGGTGACACAACAGAGCCGTGAAGTGCAAGCCACAGAAATGAAGCCATGCATAAAGCTGTGTAAGAACTGTGTGCATGGAAGTCCCATTTCCTGAAAGTACTAGTGGCTTCCCCTATTATTTATGAGCACTGTGTTATTCCACCATCATCATTACTATTATTATTGTTTACCTTCTCTGATATGCCAGATTGTTTTAAATACATTGTGCCACAGGGAGTGTAGAGCGTAAATGGTGCACTGTGATTAAAAAAGGAAAAAAAAGAAAATCGGGGTTCAAGCGCTAAACTCCGCCCTCGCCAGGACCTGAGGGCATTTCCGGTTCATCATGGAAGGAATTGGCTTCTGTCTCTGAGGCCAACATGCGTCCCCCTCAGCTGAAATGGCTGGAGTTTCAGAGGAGGCGTCTGCCCTTTCGTTCAGCTTCCCGGAGAGCGCTGTGAGAGCTGAGACCAGGCACAGCCATGACGAGGATTTGAAAAAGTGGGGGAGCTGGAGGGGACTGCAGAGGGGCCCCCACTGCCCTGCACATAGCCTGCTGGTTTGACATTCTGTTTGAATTGATTTTCAAAAGCCTGACATTTCCTAATTCACTTCACAGTCATTAAAATGAACATTAAAAACATTTTTTTAATAAAAGGAAAACTATTAGAAAGAGTATGTAAAGTACCTTCAAATATGACATTATTTGTCATTCCTACTTTTCGACGTGCATTCATGTCGGATCCTTAGGATATTTCAATTCACTTTTAATCACCAGAGGTTGGATGTGTCACTGTTTTTGCTTATGTTAATTTCTAATATTAACGTATTTTATTTAATAATTAATTTTTCATTTAAAAGGCCATTTGGGAAATTGATCGTGGTATTTTACTTCCTACGGTAATTTAAAAAGCAATATTATAGTAATAACATGACACTATTATTTTAAAAAAAATAAAATGAGAAGTACTTAAGAAGGATCCGGCATGCAACATTAACAGAAGATAATGTCTGAGGGAGAGCCAAGACTGCAGCTCGCTACGGAAGACAACAGGCTCTGTTGCTAAATGCTCGTGTTCGGTCCTGGCGTCTGACAACCTGTCTCTGTGCTTCCATTTTCTGACCTGCAAAATGGGGGAAAACATCACATCCCATTTCACACAGTTGTTGTGAGGATTACGTGCACATGCTTCAAGCACTGCCCGACAAACAGAACCTACTCGGTATGTGCTAGCTGTTTTCTCCAGGAAGATGTGTTTAAATGGTGTTCTAGTACAATTCAGCCTAAAGTATTCTCGTCCTAAGAAAGGTGAGGGGTTTCGGGTGTTCTAGAAAGAAGTGCAGGTCGGCCGTTCACGGGGAAGGAAGCAGTTATAGCTTTGAAGTTAGGCAAACGTGCTGTCGAACTTGCCTCTTGTTAGATGTGTAACTTTGAGTTGATCTGCTCTATGACAGGCTTCTTGACGTGTAGGATGAATAGTATGATATGGGCTTATTATTATTTTTTTTGTAGGTCAGGGAGCGATGTTAATATAATACAAGTAACTAGCCAGTGCCTGGAAGCAGTCTGCCTTTACTTTCTGGCTGTTGGAGTATTGGTGACGGTGGTGATGCTCTGAGAGGGACCTGGTACAAAGACGAGGTGCGATAAAAAATATCGTGGATGTTTAAATAAAAGAACTTACTACAGTAAAAGACACATGACCATCAATCCCCCTCAGAATACTGCCCCTCGCTTCAAACACACGTGTCCCATCATTCTGGCCACTTTCTGAAGCAGTTCTGGAAGTCCTCTTTGGTGTCTTTGGTTGCACTGTCGTGGCCACCTCAATGTCCTGAATCGATTCGAAACGTCACCTTTCATGGCCATGTTGACTTTGGGGAAGAGCCAGAAGTCGCACGGTGCCAGATCCGATGAATAAGGTGGATGAGGACACGCCGTAACATTTTTATTTGACAGAGATCCGCATTAATGCGTTGTCTGGGAGCCATGACTCACGGCACACTAAAACACGCCTTCTCCCAACCGTAGCGCACCACCGGCTGACGGCGCCGAGCAAGCTGAAACGTGTCCCACAGCATCACTGAGGTTCAACGCGCCACTTCCCGTAGCCAAGATCCCTGTCGTTCTGTGGATGGCGCTTGGCGGCTGCAGTCACGGTCCCCGTGTTGTTTGGTCACACCTGGTAATGCAGGAGGGACAGGCGTGGTGGAGATACAGAGCTCAGAACGTAGCGTGGTCACTTGCAGAACGGCAGCCAGTGGTTGGTCAGGTTTAATCTGTGTCCGCTCAGTAGTGAAGTTTCACTGGGACCGAAGGGCCCCAACTCTGTGTTAGAAAAGGTGACAGTAGGACAGCACCAAGGATAGCTCCTCGGAGCCCCCGGGGAAGGCAGGCGGCCGTTTCCGGCCGGGCTAAGCTCTCGCCCTCGGAGGTTCGGATCCTTCTGAGATAGTCTCCTTCCCTTCATGGAGACCGAGCCCGGCCCTTCCTCCCCGAGGACACTCGGTGGTGACGGGAGGCCAGGCGACGGCGTGCACCGGACGGGGGACGAGGTGGGGAGGCTTCCTCCTGGCTGGATGAGAGCTCTTCAAGCATCATCGTAAGTCTTCTGGGCTTCTTCCTCCTTGGGGTTGGTGGATTCTCAAGGCCGGCGTGACAGAACACACAGGTTGGTTAGGGTCTGTCCTGAGGTGCTTCACAAGTAACAGGGAACCAGTGATAAAGACGGCCGATGCTGAAGTTTGCCAATGATTTACATTTCAAAATAAACAAATGAAATGTTCTTGAACCAGACTTTTGAATTCAGAAAGAACATCACAACTATGTGTATTATGTAGAATGAAAACAAACGAAGTTCAGAACAATAAACATAACACGTTGCTTAAGAAGACGTATAGATGTGCTATGAGGATAACGAAGCAAGAGAATGACAAACAAGAAATTCAGGGTAGAGGTATCTCTATTCGGGGGTAGGCGATCGAGTCAGCGAGGACTTCACCAGTCACTCCCACCACACTGTTAATATTTTCTTTCTTAACTTAGGTTTTAAGTTTATTAGATGGGCTAATTAATAGGATTACTGAAATGATCCGTGGTAACAGGTCCCTTCTCGGCCTGCTAGCCACGTACATTGGAAGTTATTTGTACCTGTCACTCCCTAAGGACAATACAGAGGCATCGTGACTGTGCCCAGGGATGAAGGTAGACACCTTCCCGCCTCCATTCCACCTAGCGGCTCCAGGTGGATGGATTTGCTTTCATGTCATTCACTGTTTCAAAAATACTTATTAAACGATTATTCTAATAGTAACGAGGCTTATGATGTTTAGTATCATTTACTGTGTGAGAAACACAGGGGCTCTTATGGCTGAGATGCACGACTTGGGTAACTGGAATTTGAACTTGATGCCTTAGAGAGGGATTCATGTCTATTATTATCTTTCTACAACTTTGGCGCCATCTACTATTTGGGTATAATTTAACCATGTCTAACTATGATTCCTTTGGGGTTGATTGTGGGGCAGGAGGGTTTTCTGTGTTCCTTTTTCTCATTGTTTGGCTCTCCTCTCATTTGTGTGGCCTGTGGCCTTGTCTTTCTTGGCCTTGAAGTTCCTGCTGAATCAATTGGGCTCATCGCCCAGAGAGATTAGAATTGAGAGGTGAGGAGATAAATTAGGACCCAGTTGTGAACCACGGGGTCTTTCAGGGCCTAGCTTCTCATTAAAAAGGAAAATTGGTGGGTTTTCAATAGAAACTATCTTGAATTCGAGGAGAGAATCCCCCGAGTTCAAGTACAAGCTCTGAATTTTATGAGGTGCTTAGGAAGACCCTGGTTGGGCCGCTTAGCTTTTCTCAGGCGCTGTTTGCCCCTCTATAAAACTGAGAGGAATAACCAGGGTCATTTCTTCATTAGCGTGTGACCTGAGTGAAGCCAATATAAGAAGTTGTGTGAATAGCAAACTGCCCTGCTAATGTCCAATATTATTATTAACCTTCTCCCTATTCCTGTTCCCCTTGTCTAACCGCTTACAAAGTCCAGCAGTTTGGCTTCTGGGATGATTTTCGTGTGTGTCTTTGTCTCTTCTTTCATCACCGTCTAGCTGAAGTGACCTTGGGCTCCCTACTAGGCTAGGGCTGTAGCTTCTGCCCTGTCCTTCCTTCACCTTACTGCCCTGCGAGTCATTTTCCTAACTGGAGACAGAGAGAGCTTTTAAGAAATGCAAATCTGATTATAACACTCTTTTGCTTAGAAACTGTCACTGGCATCTCATCATCATTGGAATAAAGACCTAAGCCTTGAATTAGTCTTGAAACTGCACGGTCTGCCCCAAATCACTAATCCTCCTTGATTTCCCTCCATCTATCTCCTCAAATTTGGAGTCACAACCACATGAATATGTAGACATATGTCACATTTTTTTAACCTAGTTCGATGCATTAACCATACCCCATGCATCACCCACTCTAATGTAGGAAGGCAAGACTGAAAAATGAACCATACAACATAGGAAGAGAAAGATGAAATTACCTACACTGGGAACACTGATGGGTCTCTGAGTATTGCTATTTTATTATTGTCTTATTTTCTTGAATTCAAAAGCACTTCCAAGATCATTCACAAGATACTATATTTTGGGGACATATAATATTTGAGAGTGAAAGGGAAGGCATCTTGAGGGACAGATTTGGGGAACTTTCAGTCTCGTGGGTACTGACAGACTGACTTTTTACTTTCTCGAGCAGTACTTACCTCTAGGTAGTGGGTAGGGACATTTAGTGTGTTGCCTGTCTTTTCTAAAGTTTTTTTTCTTTTTTTATGCTTTGACATTTTGAGTTGGATTGATTCACCTGTGTAATTGAAAAGTATAATTTGGTCTTCACGTAATTGGTCTTCTTGTGGAATGCTTATCTGAGAGCACAGATCAATTATTAGGTTGGTTCTGCCTTCTACCTACATACAGATCAGAACATATTTAAATTTTTTTCCTGAAAATTCAGTTATTAATGATACCCATGTAAAAAAAAAAGCACGTGAAGCTTACATTATATCTACCACTCCCTCTTTCTGTTTCTTTCTCTACACACGTGTGTGTGTAAAAACACACATAAATTAATTACCTTTATTAATATTAATGATTTATTGCTTCTGTTAATAATAATTTTACTAAATTTCATAGGGGGTTCCCTAATATTTTGAATATATACATACAGAGTAAGTAAGAAAGATAGGTAAGACTGGTTTTCTTGTATATTTTTAATAATTAATCAGCCAAGATGAAAAATGTATATATATGTCTTCTTGTTCAAGTTACTACCCACGAAGTTAAAATTAGTGTTGCTCCCACCTGTCTCTTCCTGCTCCGACCCATCTGTCTTCCCAATTGCCATCCAAGTTACCTTCCTAAGAAACAAATGCGACGGTGTCATTCCCCTGTTTACGAAACTCGCTAGCTCCCTATTACCTAAAAAAATAAAGGCTAAACTTGCTTTCAGAGTCTCGCCCAACTTAGCATCTGTTGCCATGCCTCCCTCATCCACCTCAAATGTCAGTCACAATGAGCTTTTCAATTATTTTCAATGCAAGATGTGTCCTGTCACCGCTTGAGAATTTTTATATTTGATTTCCTTTTCCAGGAATATCCTTACTTTCTTTTACGTCTAGAAAAATACCATTTGTCCTTTAAGACCCAGCTAAATGTCACTTTTATTTTTTCTCTGTGAACATTTCCTTGGTTTCCTTAAGCAGAGTGAGTTGATTCTTCTCTGGTGGAACACTCAGTTTATAGTGTTACTAAAGCACTTGCTGACGAGCCCTGCGATCATTCGTTAAGTACGTGTATACAGTCGGCTCTCGGTGATCCGGCACCCATGGGGTTTGACAGGTGCCAGGGACATGTAAGCAGACTCTCTGTCAACAACAACAACAAAATTTCTTTTGCCAGTCTCTTGGGAGTGCTGGTTGCTTGAGTTCCAGTTAATGGAGAGCCCACTGTATATATATATATTTGCTAACCTCATCCTCTTTCCTTTGGTGCAGGAACCTTATATTAGCTAAGATACAATTAAGTTGCTATAATAATAAAAAAAAATGAACAAAAATAAAATGTCCTAAACAAGATGGGTTTTCTCTCATCCATCTGATCATGAGCAGTTCAGAGTGGACACAGCACCTCCATCAGGACATGCGACTCCTTTTGCCTGTACCTCTTCTGTCCTCCACCGACCACCTCCATCGGGTCATCTAAGATAGTTACTCTAGTTTCTGCCATCACACCGACACATCAGCCAGTTAGAGAAGTGAGGACAGGTGAAGAGGAGGTGTAAGACCCAGAATTTGACTATCCACATCTCTTTCAGTCCCATTGGTTTGGAGGCTGGGAGGTGGAGCCTTAGGCTGACTTTCAATCTCTGTCCACTAAAAATACCACAACTATGGGACAAGTAGAGAACCAACCCTGGGCAAAAATATACCATTTTCGACCACAGAACACACCCTTGATTTCCTGATGCCTAGCACAGGGTTGGTTCTTATTAGGAATCATTAGACAGTTGATGGATGGATGGATGGATTGCAAAAATGACAGCAATTCAGAATCACAATGGACCGGTAAATCTAGCTCTAGCCTCTCATCGCGTAGGGGAGACAGCTGAAGGTCTTGTGATTTTGCTGAGTTCACTACGATAGTTGGTATGTTCAGAAGCTCATTAGCAAATAATCTTTTTAAGGCAGTAAAACTGCCCTGATAACTCCAAAGCATCTCTAACAGAAGAGTACGCGTTTGAAAGAGGAGTGACACCTATTGTCTTTCATGGAAAGCCTTTCTAGAATACATTCCTTTCTCTTCAAAGAGATCCGTGGGAAGTCAGAACGAAACTAAGCAACTGTGGACTGAGTCTCCACAGTGGAACGTGAAAAAAAATAGTTAATATTTCGCATTTTAAGAAACGTGCTAATTTTTTCTTAACTGCAATACACGTACACGACACACGATGGATGAGATACAAAATGATCGCATGAACAATAAATGCTCTTCTAGCCTCCTCTGCAGTCACCCAGTTTTCCTCTTTGGGGGAACCCACGTTACCAGTGTCCCTCATATCAATCATTCCAGAATATTCTATGCATGTAAGAATGGATACCAGCATGCATTTTTGCATCTTGCTTTTTTTTTTTTTTTACTTCATTTATACTGGAGATCTAATAGGGCGGCTTTTATGTGGCAATACAGGCTTGCTGTGTGTAACGAAACTCTTCCTAAATTCAAAGGACAACCTTCCAGACTGCATCTTCAAGGAGCCTGAGATGCGTCATTCCACCTAGAGCTGTCACCCCATTTTTGGTCTGTGATCGCGACATGCTGCCCGTTCCAGGAACAGGCCGGGCCCTGTCTTGAACTGTGCCCCCGGGCAAGTCGCGTGGGTGGAGCCTCGTTTTTCGGGTGTCGGCTTACATGCTAATCCTCCAGAAAGGTCCGGCCTGTCACTCTCCCTGCGGTTCACCGTTCACCCCCGGCGCCGTTTCCGAGGGCTTGCTGCGCGTGCACTCCGCGGGACTCACCCCGTCTGTCACTGGGTGGCTTAGCCTGCCTTCGGGGCCACGAAAACGCGACCTCTGCCGAGGCCGGGACGGGTGTCCTGTCCATTTTCACCCCCGTCCTCTGCCGTGGCATCCGTGAGGGCCAAGGCCTAGGCGGCAGAGGAAAGGAACCAGATGAACACGAACCACTCCGGGCCCATCTCCCTTCGGATGAGCTCTTCTCCAGCCCCTGACGCACGGAGATATGTAAGAGAGAAAACAAGGGTGGGCGAAGGGATGAGGGTCTTGCCTTTCGTCCTGTGACTAACTCCACAGACGCGCTTCGTCCGCCAACTCCAATCACTTCTTTGGGATCGCCCCCAGCACGTTTGTTTGTGTGTTTTAAGGCAGGATTTTCTCAATGATCTCTTCTCCGCCCCTATTGACATTTGCTGTTTGTTACAACCTTGCTACACCAACTAGGTCACCTACTACCTGGGAAACGTGACAAATAGGAGTAGCAAAGCATGTAGCAAGAATCTTAAAACATCAAACCAGATCGTCACCTCAATGATGAACACAATTAGTGCTGGTTCTGGGGATAAAGAGAAGGTGACATTAGCAAGGCAGCACCTGAATGATAGAATTTCATGTGTTCGTATTAATCTTCTCACAGCAGCATTTTGCACAATGTCATAAAAGAGCCTAGATGCTCCTGATCCAAATGTGTGAGCAAGTATTGAAAACCGTACTTTACTGCATAGGAGCCAGTGTCACACAGATGTCACAACAGGAGTGTCTAGAGTTACCAGTCTTCTTTCTAAATCAGCCTTTGCTTCGTATATAAGTGTACTGAGCCTTTATTTGCCGTTACAAATGTTTTCCTCTGGTCTGTTGCCTTTAAAATATGTTTTATGCTGTGTCTAAAGTTCTAATTCCCCAGATGCACCGAACATTTTCCTCATGATGCCGCTTTCTTTCCTTTCATCCTCCGACAGACATTAATTAGGTACTCGGAATGTACCAGGCGCTGTGGGGACACAGACATGTGGATATCCAAAGAACAGCTAAGAGTCAAGTCCCTTCTGTTGTTCACTGCTGGGACCATGAATCGTTTTTGGAATCTTCGTTTGTCTGCCACACGGAATCAAAGGTATTTCTTGCCACACACAAAGTAACGCGTAAAAGGTAGTTAGTTGAATTATCATTTAAAAATTAGATATAGTAGTATAGATTCATGAAAGAAATATTTTAAAGCACAGATAAGAAGAAAAGACGTCACATAAAATGTGACTGATTAGAAATCTAGCTCTCTCTCTAGCCTTCCAACAGTTGTTCTAAGCACAGGTACATGAATATATTAACTATACTATTTATTTACGAAATGATTTTCTATTGTACAAGGGCTGTTCAGAAAAAATCCAGCCATAAATGCCTGCCTCTATTTTTCATATTACATGGCTGGGTACTTTGCAGACAGCCCTTGTAATATCCACTTTGTAACTATTTTTTCATAACCATCTACTGTGAACATTTTGAATGAGTAAATAAATAAACATATTTATTAGGAACATATATGATAACCACATTTATTACCATCTTTTATTTAACCAATCCCTTTTGTGCATTAGGATTTTTTTCAATTTATTATACAAGTCAGTGGCAAATATAATATGCATACATCTTTCCTTAATTACTTCTTAAGTTTTCTGTAAGTGTAATTCCAGAATGATAATAATACCTTACTAAAAGCTTCAGATGCATTTACTCAATACTTGCTTTATATCTATATCTATAGATGTATATATCTATAGATATAGATATAGATAGATATATAGATAGATAGATTTATACATTTTTACTCACCTAATCCTCAGAACAACCTTATGAGGTAGTTACTAAGACACTGATGCATAAAGACCACATTTGATTGAATTGAAAAGGCATCAATTATTTAAAAAAACACCATTATTATATGTGATTAAAAAAGAAAACAAATAGTGCCCATTAAATCCTGAGAAATATGGAAATATTAGAATTAATAAAGTATGGGGATTTGCTCGAGATTCTATAACCATTAAGTACAGAGATGGCACTTAATCCTCAGCCAACGGGCTTCAGAGTCTATACTCTTAACCATTAAGCTCTATTTTCTTCCAGAATGTACTCACATTTTTAAAGTTTTTAATACTAGAGTGCCTCCAGGAAGGGTGTAGCTATTTGCATTTTCCACCAGCAGGGTTAAAAAACTCAAAACCAAAACGAAGAAAAATATGCTTTAGCCTGACTTTGCCAATATTGATCGCTAACTTTGTCTCTCTGTACTCTTATATCGGTGTGAAAGGTTAAAAAAATACAATTTAATTTGCATTTATTTGATTACTCATAAGATAAATATTTTTGCCAAACATTTATTGACCATTTATATTTCATTATGTAAGAATTATAGATATTTGTTCATTTATTTCTTTATATAGTAAGGTTATTAACATCTTGTTCATTGCTGTAAATACTTCCCATTTGCTGTTTTCTTTTTAATTTTGCTTGTCCAGTAGTCCCCCCTCTACCTACAGGTGACACATGCCAAAACCACCAGTGGATGCCCCTTCACGCCCGTGAAGGACTTGGAAGCTTGTCTTTGGCGTATCTGTATTGCCAATGCCACTTCTCTGGCGCTTTGGTTCCATTACTAAGTAAACTCAAAGTGACTTGAACACAAGCAGTAAGATACCCCAACAGTCAATGAGATGACAGAGGGCTGCCGGGTGACGCTGGCTTGTGGGTAGCCTGTACGGTGCAGACACTCTGGACAAAGAGATGATTCGGTTCTCAGGTGGGACAGAGGTGCAGCACACTTTTCATCACGCTACTCAGAACAGCTTGCAATTTGAAACTATAAATTGTTTGTTTCTGGAATTTTTCATTTAATATTTTTGAACTGTGGTTGACTGTGGGTAACTGGAAAGCAAAACCATGGATGGGGGGGACTCATATAATATGTTTTTAATTACAAACTCAAATCTACCAAAATTTTTCTTCATAATTACTGCTGTTAGTATAACCCACCCTTATTTAAATATAGATGCTCCTCAACTTACAATAGGGTCCTGATAAACCTGTCGTCAATTTAAAATATTGTTAAGTGGAAAATGCATGTAATATATCTAGCTGCCAAACACCACAACTCAGTCTGCCTGGTTTCCACTGAATGCATAGTGCTTTCAAAGCATCACAAAGTTGGAAAACTGTAAGTCGAACCATTTTAAGTCAGGGGCCATTTCTTTTAAATTTTCCCAAATAGCTGATAGAAAAAGCAGATAAGACGCAAGTGAGAACATAGATCTGAGAAACGTGATTAAAACTTAGATGTAAGTGAATTATATAGAAACATGATCCAGCAGTGACAGAATATACACACTTTTCAAGGGCACATTAAACATATAACAGATATTTCAAAGGACTGAATTAGTTCAGAGTATGTTTTCTGACCACAGTTAAAACAAGCAAGAAATAAATAAGAACTTACAACAATTAAAAGAATCAAAGACCCGCTCATGTTTCCATGCCTTGCACCATGAGTAACGCTGCAATAAACATCCGGGCACACCCATCTTTGTGGAAAAGAGTTCTAAAATTTTTACGTGGTTGGATAAAGAAGCTGTGGTACATGTGCACAATGGAATATTATTCAGCCATAAGAAAAGAGGAAAAGCTGCCATTTGTGACAACATAGATGGACCTTGAGAACACCATGCAAAGCGAATGAAAAAGTCAAGAACCCTGAGATTTTGCTCCTGTGCAGGATACGAAATGGAAAGCAGGTGTGCACCCACTGAACTGCAGAGCCAGTGGGATCTCCTGATACTCGACTTGGGCATGAGCATGAAGGAGACAAATGAGTCAAAACTTCTCAGGTGCCCAGCTTGAGCTTCTGGGTGATAAAATGCACTCATTTAGATAACACAGGGATGAAGATGAGGATAGTTGAGACCATGATTACGGATGAGCACTCCCAGGGCAAGCTGTGAATGGGACCTATGCATGAGGAAGGGACGGGGTGGTGTAAGGGACGTGGAGCCCACCCTCCCCCTGTAGCCAAAAGGCCACCCACCCCCTTTGAGAAGGAGCCAGTGAGCTGCCACATCCAACACGAAGACCAGGCCCAGGAGGTACCTGGGAAAAGCGCTGCTTAACAGCTTGTACGGTGGGCTAACTTTTCATGGAACCCATCTGTTTGCTGTCCCAGTTTTCCCCACATGCCCACACCCTCCCTGTGCTGTCACCAGTCTAACTACCTCCCAGGGAGAAAGTGGGGCCTCTCGAAGTGAGGCTTCTCGGTCTTCCGTGAGGGCCTAGATCGGGCAGATGGCGTAGGTGGGGCAGAAGAAGGGGGGCCCTTTGAGGGCAACGGGGGACGGCGAGCAGGCCCACTGTGTTTAGAAGGGGGAGGGCTGTGCGAGTCAGCGGCGGACGGGACCCTCCCCCGCTTTGCCTTGTGTGCCGGGGAGAAGCGGAGCAGACGAGGGCCGGGTCCCACCTTCAACGAGGTACTTCGTTCCCAGTAGTGAGTGGCCCCGTGCGACGGAAGACTTCGAGGGTGTCCCCAGTGCTCATGCTTGGGGGCTCCTGCCAGGCTGACGCCGGTTATCCTAAGACCGGGGTGAGACACGGTTTATGAGCAGATGCAAGTTGCTTTAGAGCATGACCTTGAATTGCGATACTTACCACTTGGGTATGGCGGAGGTTGGAGATCTGTGCGAGTGGGGACTCAGGGAAGTAGGAAGTCCTGGCAGGGCCGGCAGACACGGGAACGAAGTGCACAGAACGGGACGTGAGAAGCGCTGAGACGGGAAGAAGGAATTCGACCCGGAGACAGAAAGTGGAAGAGACTTGATGCTGTTTACTGGCTGAGCCCAGAAACCCCCTGAGAGCAGGAGGAAGAGGAGAGCACAGGGTACAGGGCACTGTCTCTGTGCCGCACATACTGTCACTGTCAAGACCGGCCCCCGCGTTGGGAGCCTCGCGTGGGGGAGCCGCCCGTCTCTAACCGGGCTTGGAGCAGCTATAACCGGAAATCCCTGAACTGCCGGCCCCCTCTGTCGTTACAGGCCAGCCAGCCTTAACCCGTTCCCTCTCTCTCTGTCCTTCGGCTTTTCTCCGAAGATATCAGGTCAATTTAATTCAATTGAACTGATTTGACCTGTTGGTGTTTATTGATTGCTCGGCCACTGATTAAGCACTTCACGGTCCTACCTGCTCCACTTCCTAATGGTCTGTGGCTTCCTTTTCTGTCAGAGTCGGAAAGACTCAGTCCCGGGCCGTCCAGGTCTCCAGGTCAGCGGGGTGGAGTCTCCTCTGATGGAGCTGTGGGTGAACCCAGAGGCCTCAGGTTGCCTTCGGGAAGGGAGTCCCACTGGGCTATTTTCCTCGGGTGCATTGTGCAGACGAAGGCGACCTGTCTGTGGTACGAAGTCAGAACTGAGGTCCGTTTGTTACTTATCTGCCAGCAAACGGTAAAACGTTTGTTAGAATAATTGACAGCCTCGGTTTTACTTTGGGTGGGGTGTGCAAATCTAAATATCCTGCTGAAAAACAACATCATTTCTGTACTTTTAATTGAGGTGACGCTACTTGGCCATTTTCTGGGTGAGATAGGACACATTTATCAAACGTTGATGGCGCCAGCTCTTCTTTCAACCCTGCAGACCGGACGTGCACGTTTCACGTCGGACAGCTGGTCGAGCCAAGTGGGCTGGTTTCTCTCCGTGTGCACAGGGAGCAGACGTCTGGCCCATCTGCTAATCCACAGCTCCAGGCCTGACTGTGAATCAAGCATCTAAAATGGAATGAGAAACAGCTAGGAGCGGGAACCCCAAAATACTGGAATTATCTTCGGGAGGGCGGGCCCCACTAGGTGAGCGTTCTAGGAACCCATGTGCATCTGTGCACCAGCTGGTGTCACTGTGAGAGGCTGCGTTCGGCATCTGCGACAATGTCTGGGAGCCTTTCAACATGTTTGCCCATTTCATGATGGGTGATTGACAGGAACAAGGTGCGGCATGACAACGCACCTGCCCACACCGCGCTGAGTGTTCAGCAGTTTTTGACCAAGCGCGGTACAACCCTCTGCCCCACCCTCTCTATTCTCCCCATCTAGCCCTGAGTGACTTTATTTTTCTGATTCCCAAGATGAAAAAAGTCCTCAAAAGGAACCACTTTGCTCGTGTGGAAGAGGGGAAGCAAAAAAAACGGCAGCAGCTCAGAAAGGCATCACAATCGATGAGTTCAAAACCTGTTTGGAGCAGTTGAAGAAACATCTTGATAGGTGCATTGCCTCAATGGAGAGTTCTTTGAAGGTGACTTAAGTTTAAACATGTAAGAATAAATACACAATTTTCTGTAAATAAATTCCAGGTTTTAGGGGGCATCCCCTTGTCTTCTGAAGAGTTACCACTATAGGAAGAACACTGAGGCCCGTGTTTGGACACGTAATAATTCGTCTCGTGAACAGGGATGACTGGGGAGCTGCTGAGTGGCTTCCACCACAGACACTGCTGGACTGGACGATTTCACATCACCAACATAACCTACTTCAAAGTTTCATTTCTACTTTGTTTGCTCAGTTCATTTAAAAGAAACCCTGCCCTGCTCTCTCCCCACAAATTAAGTCTAAACCCTAGTGACCGATGCCTTCGGCTGCTCATTGAGCAAGCACTAACATTTTATGAAGAGTTTGTTACACATCAGCTGAGCGTGGCAGTGACTGCGAGCTTTTTCAGGGGTCAGGGAGCATTTTGGACATTGGGTTTATCTTGAACACGTGGCTCAAAAGTTTCCAAGTCCTTTGTGAAGATTTCCCAGGCAATCACCACCACCCTCCAATCCATCGTTTCCTCCCCACTACTGTTTCTACACTTTGGCCTCGTACCGGCCCACTGCCTTACAGCGACGGTTCAGATGCCTCTCCACCCACTTGCATAAAGAGCCCTCAGACTGTGTTCTTCACCCCTAGCACGGGGAAGATGCCCAATACATGTGTGAATGAACTCATAAATAAATAGCATTCCAAATAAATGATTCAGTGACAATAGAGAGGTCCAGCATAGGAATGATACTGTGGCCTAATACAATGAGAGCCGGGAACCGGACGTTTCCATCATCACAGGGACAACGTGAGTCAGGCATGCACACCTGCAGGCATTGTCTGGAATAGCTATGTCACTGAGGACCAAGACATAAGGATGGACATGGGGGGATTGGGGGATTGGTGGATTGGACTCCTGGAGAATCCTTTCTTTCTCCTGCAACCCACTTTCCCACCCCACCCCGCTACTCCTATTTACCCAGCACTATTTTACTGAAGGGAGTCCAACTCGGAGTATTCTTTTTTTTATTAAAATATAGTTGGCATACAATATTAAAAAAATGGGCAGAGGATCTCAATAGACATTTCTCCGAAGAAGATACACAGGCGGCCAACACACACATGAAAAGATGCTCAATGTCACTAATCATCAGAGAAATGCAAATGAAAACTACAATGGGCTGTTACCTTGCAACTGTTAGTGGCTATTACCAAAAGGACAACAAGAAACAAGAGTTGGCCAGGACTGGGAGAAAAAGGAACCGTTGTGCACTGCTGGTAGGAATGTGAATCTGCATAGCCACTGTGGAAAACAGTATGAAAGTTTCTCAAAAAATTAAAAATAGAACTACCATACAACCCAGTAATTGTACTTATGGGCATTTATCAAAGAAAACAAAAATATTATATTAATTCAAAAAGATATATGCACCCTTGTTATCACTGCTGCAGTAGTTACAATAGACAAGATAGCAAACCACCTTGGTGTCCAATGATAAAAGAAAGGGTAGAAAACATGTGAGGTGTGTGCGTGCATGCATCATGGAATATTACTCAGCCATAAAAAAGAATGAAATCTCACCATCTGCAATGGTGTGGATGGAACTAGAGGGTATCGGGGTTAAGTGAAATAAGTCAGACAGAGAATAACTCGTTCTTGCACAGCAACGGTGAGAGAGCTAGTGACTATAGCAGAGGCAAGAAGGAAATCCCAAAGCAAAGAAGACCCTGATGGTGGACAACGGAGCAATCTTACCCCATTAAGGCAACCTTGTGCAAGGGGTCTAGTCAGTGAAGCCAGCCCCATAGACCTCAAAGCTCCAGGTACAAAATCATCTCTTTTCTGGATTATTATAACAATCTTTCAGGATGAAACTGCATGTATTGTAGCAATGGCAAGAAAGAGAAAGAAATGGCTTTGAGACATTTTGAAGAATGAATTACTAATAATAACGTTGCATTTTATTGAATATTTAATGTGGACCAGGCTTAGAGCTTTATCGGCTTTATCAGTTTTTGTCTGAAACTTTAACTGTCGTGTAGATCTTCTTATGCCCATTTTATAAGTGGAAACTGGAATCTCTGAAGAGTTAAATGGTTTATAAGCCAAAGAGCTGAGGGTCAAACCAAGGTCAGTTCAATGTCCAAGTCCTTGTTCTTAAAACCCTTTTTGCATTGCCTCTCCCCATGCGGTGCAGGGAGACCGAAACTCAAGGTCACTTCCCCATTTCAGTCATTGTATCTGAGGATGATGGTATTTTAGAGGCTCTAGTCGGACAATTGGAAAAGTCATTTTGAGTGAAGATTATTATTTTTTGTACATATTTTGACATAGGTCTCCAGCATATTATCAGTGAACCTTCGGAAATAGACTGTGGTTTAGTTTACTCTCCTGTATCATGGAGACATTTGTATTAGCATTTCTCATAAGTTTGCTGCAAAGAATGCTGGCAGACCCTAAGAACTCAATAAATGTTGTTGGTGTTGTTATTATTCATGAGTATTTGGTTGAAAAAGCAAGAATATGCTTACTGCTGGTGATGAATATGCCCTTGTTTTCAGCTGTTCCAATAACCTTCATGTATTTGATTGGCAATGATTTTCTTCTACCCTTTAAGGAAAACAGGGAGTTAATAACAGTAATGTAAGTTATTCTTAATTGAGCCCTATATGTCAAACTCCATGTAAACATCTTACACACATTGTTCATTGACTTAATTCTATAAATGCATATAAATCATTTCATGCTCGAGGCAGACTTCAAAAATAGGTTTTGTCACATGGATGAGTTTCAGAAAATGATGAAATTTGAAAAATTCTAGATAATGTGTATGTGACGATGAGAAATTTCATCCATTTCTCAATAGAGTCTACATTACCCACTTCCCCTCACCCGAATGATCAGAAATCACTGCTCCATTAGTGCTGATTCAGATACTGTGTGGAAAGGTGCAGGATCAGTAAATGATCATGAAATCATTCCATAAGAAACGAGTACTTCACCTTCATGAGAACTTGTAGCTCCTTCACAGAGTCTGGGGGACAAAAGCGACTAGACCCTTCTTCCATGGTTAAGCCGGACCTAAGTCATTAACAAATGCCCAGAGGAGAGTTTATAGCACATGTTTAATTATAATAGGATTCTAACGTCAATCCAGGGGCTGAAAAGGTTCTAGTCTTTTTCCAAATCCCAAAACGAAATCCTTGGTGTTTCAAAACAAGGGAGTATGCACAATCCTTTAAGACTTTGGCTTCAGTATTAAGCTGGTGGCTCATGGCCTCTTGTCATTTTGTCTACATAATTTCTGTTAATACTGTAATAGCTTTTTTCCTTTTAACCCAGTATAGGGTCTAATTTAAGATTTAAAACTTGCCGATGATGCTCAAGGGAAGCGAATTGGTATTTGCTGCACCTTCTAAGCCGGATCTGGAAAGAACTGGATAAAGAACGTCCTGTGCTCCTTCAAGGTTTTTCCTACGATGAGCAGTCAACACGTGTATTTCTGTTTCCGTTCAAAAAGTCAGTTGTGATTTCTATCCTGAGTACTATTTCACAGCACATAAAACAAGGTGTTTAGTTTTTAAAAATAATAATAGGTTATTCGTTTAACTGTCTGACCCATTCGAACTCGTGGTGAGAAAGACTGAGTTAGGCTTTCTCTGAAGGTCACAGCTATGGTCCCATCAGGTCTTCTGGGTCTCCTCTCCGTATTTCAGTTTTATTGTAAAGATTACCTTGAGGGTACCTTTGAGCACTCAGACTGCATGAGTGTTTAAGCATCAGGTATTGACTAGGACCCGTTTTAGAATGTGAGGATATTTTAAAAACTATCTGGTCCATAAGCTCCACAAGTTAACTTCTTGTTTAAGATCACAGAGGTATAGGGACAGCAGCTCTACCTCCGGTCTCTGTCTGATCGGATGCTCCTCCCTGGTGTGAGAACGCTGATTTGTCACTGTGACTCACAGGTCAAACGCACCCCCGAGGATTATGTCTTGAGACCTCCGAGGGGGCTCCTCTCAGAACTGCACACTGGTTATGCACGAAAACACCTCAGTTAGCTACGACAGAAACGAGGATGGGGTTCCCATTTGCAAAGGATAAGAAGGCGACGGGGAAAGGTGATACTTAGAAAGAATTGGATTCTTACATCATTTTTACCTGTCTACAGGGTTTCCGTAGCCTGTTCACTTTATATTTTACTGAAAATGCGTTTTTACTTACATGGTTATGGCTTAACTTGATACTCTGAATTAGGATCATCCATGCCTTTTAACATACCTACTCACAACTAACTCTCTAGTGATTGCCTTCTTCGTGTAAAGACACATCAGGGCAGGGATTTGAGAGTAGGGTCGGGTGGGAAGGGGAATGACACTGGGAAGACAGTTGCTAGGAAAGAGAAGTGGGGATGTGAAGTGCAAGGTGACAAAGGTGAATG
The DNA here is from genome assembly GCA_004026885.1 of Lyroderma lyra. Taxonomy (NCBI): domain Eukaryota; kingdom Metazoa; phylum Chordata; class Mammalia; order Chiroptera; family Megadermatidae; genus Lyroderma; species Lyroderma lyra. The sequence continues at coordinate 266,421 of PVJL010000353.1, read as the reverse complement.
GCTTCTTAAAGAGGTTTTCTTGGAAAGAAAAACTAAAGCACTATGGAAATCCTCTCCCCCACCCCCCAGATATCTTGAGGTTAAACAATAAGATGTATCTTGTTTTCTAAAGAAGGCGTTAGAGACACAGCTAGGAATTTTGTACTTTGAAATACCTATAAATTCAAAGTCACTTGTGTTATGAGCTTCTAGTTGACTCAGTTATGTCATATTCTTCCCCTTAAATAGTGTTCCAAAGACGATTTCCTCATCTAATCATCAGCCATCTTCTGTCTTTGAAGTGCAGGACACAAAATGCATTATTTGAAAAAGAAGCTTCTAAGAAAATAGGGACAGAGACAAATGACTGCACATCCCCTTCTCCCCACAACGTTGGGGCACTGTGGGAGTAAGAAAGCATTTCTTGGATATGACGTTTGTAGGAAAATGGTCCCAATGACTCATTTTTGTATGAATGAACAAGGGCTTTTGTTGGTATTTTTGATAGCAAATTAAAAAAAAAAATTAGAAGGAAAATGTCATCTCACCAAGGGCTAGACGTGAAAAGGAAGATTTGTAGAATTTATTTCTCACACACAGGCTCTAAAATGCTTCCATTCGTGAAGTTCCTGTATACGTCTTTTTAAAAAAAAAAAAAAGTTGTACTTTTTCACAAACAACGTTTAGGAATCATTTGCCAACCTTTGGAAGTGGTGTGACTATTAGAAAGTAACGAAGTAAAGCCACTGATAAAAGTAAATGTTTTCTGCAGGTTGGAAATGTTGATGTATAAGAATAAATGGGCTGGGTCATAAATACTTGAGGGTCTGGGGTCCATGGAGCGTGTACCTCTCCTTGTGCCGTTTCTCCCTTAATGACCCTACCGCATGTCTCAGATTTAGCTGATTTTATGTTCACAAGATAAAAGGTACCAGATCACAAACACACGGGCACTCTTAACGAGCTGGGGTTATTTTGCCTCTCAGCTGACACGTGAACATCAAGGCGAGAGCTCGCCCTCAGTCAAGTCTGGACACGTTGCGAGTAGGGATGCACGGTCGTCTGTGGTCCTATCGTATACAATAAAGACCCTGGGATACTTATTTTTCTGTCACCTTTGGTTGACTGGAAACATTTTAATAGGATCTCAAATATCCGCTGCCCAACCTATTATTGTCAAACGGCAATCCAGGGGCTAGGTTTAAAACTTAACTTTAAAGCAGAACAACACGTTTGCTAAGCAATAGTGATTGAAATGTAGTAGACTTCTAATAATTTCTAGTAAAGCTGTTGTTAGATTGTGCAAATGGAAGCTTAAAATATGGAGAATAAGAGTAACACTCAGGATGGTTGGGTCTTTTTTACCCTTCATGCAAGAAAAAAAACAAAAAAACAAATCTTTGAAACTGGATTATCTTTAGATATGTATTCTTAAAAATAAAAAAGGAAGTGTATTTATAGCATTAATTTAAAATAATCATTTCACTAACATAACACATAGTTAACCCTGAATTATTTTGCGCCACTAAGTAGTTTTTTTTATAACATTTATAAAGCATCTATCAGAGGAAAGTATTTGTTAGAAATCAATGATCTAGTCAGTAGCAAACAATACCTTTTAAGATAAATTTGGAGAGCTCATATTATGCCCCATTTGATAGGAAGACAGGACCTACAGATTTTAAAAGCTTAAACGTTTATGTGTTGTTCAAACATTGTCTAAGTGGCACGCAATGTGCAGGCTTTCGATTTTCAGATGTTCATCGGCTGCCTCCCTTTAATTTCACAGAGGTTATATGTCGTTTGGTACTGGGATTGCTCACTTTATGGGAGAAGATGGTTAGTGACAGGTTAATGGAAAGAGTGTACCGGACAGCATACAGTAAGTTTTGAATCTGCTTATAACGACATGTAAAAGTGCACCCTGCTAGGAACTCGACTATTCATGCTGAGATTTAAACACTGGAATTGGGTTCCCAGTGGATTGTCACTTTCACAAGTACTTAATACAGCTCTAGGCATCTCAGGGGCACGCTGAACTGGCCACTGAATATCCTTTTTAAGGGGAGTTAACAATGGCTTAGTTCTACCTCTCTTGAAATACAGGATTCATGTTTTTCTCTCTTAAAATTTAGTGTTCCGAGAGGCAGTCGGAAACATTAGAGAACGAGACTGTATTTATCCATCCCAAGCTGGGTACAATGTAAGTGAGGGCGATCCAATGTCCCCCGCCGTGCTTTGTCAAAGCTTCCTAACCCTGCATTGAAAGGATAACCACTTCAGAGAGAGGTTACAATGGAAACTCCAAACCTATTAAAAACTTGGGCCTTTACACTGGTGCACGCTTTTGATTATAAAAAAATTCTATGTACTTTTGAAGATGTATACCTCTATACGAGAGGGGACACTGTGAACCCTGGACTTGTTACAGGTGTAGCCAATTGCCGATTCTAGGATTAGAACCCAGACCTTAGATCTTTTCTCTTTTGAGAGGTATTGTGGTTTTATTTTGGGCGAGGAGTTAGGGGGCAAACCCACTCAAGTGAAACTCATGAAGTACACAGATAAATGGTGCTAGGAACAGCATTGTCAGAAAGGGTAGACAAGTTATAAACAGGATCTAAAATAATCTCCCACTAAAACAATCATACCTGTGTATGTACATACACAGTAGACTCTCAGGTAACTGGAACTCAAGCAACCAGAAAAGCTCTCTTGTCCTGGTTGCTTGAGAATTTTGCTGGTTGCTTGAGAGTGCCAGGTGCATTTATCTAGCATCCACCAATCCCCACGGGTGCCGGTTAACTGAGAGTCTACTGTGCGTGAGGAGAGCACATAGAAGAACTCACGGTAGCACTGCACTGTGCTAACTGGGAAGTAAAAACCCACTAAGAATATATTTAAGTCAGGATAAGTGAGGTTATGCTGTGGTAACAAAAACTCCACAATCTCAATAAATCTGCACAAGCACTAGTCAGTGCTCTCTCACAGGAACCCTGGAGACCCTGCAGGCATCTGTTTCCCTCTTTAGGGGTCCAGTTCCCCAACGTCTCCACACGAGGTTTTCTCCGGCGATGGAAGAGACGGCCTGGAGACTCACAGGAGTGAATAAATGGATTAACTGGGAAATGACAGCTCACTGCCACTCGTGGGTCATTGGCCCAAGGGTATCATGGGGGCAGGGAAATTATGGGACCACTCCCTCCCCTCCTCACCATAAGGTGAGTAACCTGTGATGGAATTACAGGTGGAGCATCCATGAACTCTTTGACTACCTCGAACAGGTATTGCTGAATTCACAAATATAACCGATTTTGAAGGAAGGGCTTTTTCTGAAACTGTTCTCAATGATTTCTCTATAAAAGTCACCGATCTGACTTCCATAAAAACCACACGAATGTGCATACTTAGGAAGTACTGTGTTCTATGAAATATTCAAATGGCATTTCAATATTTAAACAAAATCCATAGACTAATTTCATTATTGTCACAGGCAGACTATGATGTTACTTGAAAAGTGCTCAATAAGATTGATTTGTGTTCTCTGTAAAATGGGGCCTCCGCTGACCGCTTGCAGGAGCCTTTGCAGCCGCAGACCGTGCTGTGGTCTTCACAACGCAGCGCCTGGGAAGCGTACCCTCAGCCTGGCACCACGACAAAACACCAAGGGCCAGTTCGCAGGCGACACCTACGGAGGTACTCTGCTACAGGCCTTGGAAGTAGCCATCAGCGTAAAACAAAGCGCCGGTGTGTTCTTGGTCTTCTCCCTTTGCCCTTCTAGAATGTGCATAAACAAACTGTGTATCACTGCATCCACTGAGAAACTATCACCGACTGATAAACACTCAGCGATCAGCATTAGTCTCTCCCCCTACCGTTAACATAAACCCCATCAATACCATTCATTATTAATGAAAGGTAGGATGATTCCGGGATGAAGTTTCAGTTCAGGTGGCAAATCGATACTTCTGACCATGTCTGTTTCATTATTGACAACGTCTACCCGCATTTACTCTCATAATTAAGTTTCAGTTCAACTTGTAACTTTCCTCAAGTGTTGGAAATGGCTCTACGGTGTCCTTAATTTCAGCGGCTGTTTCATCTGTCTCAGTAGGTGCCTATTTTATTGTTAAAGGTCATACTCATTTGTCTGCTCCCACAAAGGCAGCCCTTAAAGTTGGCTGTGGTTTTGACAGACAGTGGTCCCTATAAGTGATGGCCTTAAGGACGGAGCTGGCACTGGGGGACGGTCACCACAGCAAGGGAATAACAGATAACAAATTATGCCACTATTTTTCCTCCTGGCGTGACTGACGACAGCACAGCGGGTGTAACTTTTCAATGTCCTCAGATTAAAAACCCCTCAAACAAATGAGTGCTGAAAATACTGTCCGGGGGCATTAAAGGGAGCTGTCGGACTCCAAACACTTTTTAAAAATAGGTTTTTTTGGAAAATGCACAATTTATGGCCACTCGACGCAATTATCTAATTTCCAGTGATACTTCCAATTTCACACTCACAGAGCCCAGCTACAGCTGTGAAGGGCCGGGGCACCACCATGTAAAGCTTTTCACAGAGAGGGGTGCAGGGGCTTGAAAGGCAGAGCCAGCAGCATTCTGAAGAGGACACCGGGTGTTTGTCAAAGCGTCATAGTGGATTACAGATTATTGATTCAAAACCGTATTGTTTGCGTGATCTGTTAACTACATTCTAACTGAATGGTAGAAATAAAGATAATCGAATGACCAAGCTCTGGTTATATGCTAAGTAAACTCTGTATTTTTTTGGTCCATCGTTAGCATAAAAGCAGTTCGAAATAAAATACAATTATCTCCAGTTAAAAATATGAATTCCGCATTTCCTGACATATTAGTTTGTCAAATAATGCTTTGCTTAACTAAAACATATAGATCCTATACTTCTGGTTTAAGAATGCAATCAGATGTATTTTTTCTATCTCTATAACTACCATTTCTGTATAGAGTCAGGTAAACATTACATATAACAGTCATCGTGTTAAGTGTGTATATGAAAGGTGTGCATATATCATGAACGTGTGCAGGCAAACCACAAAGAAAGGACAACATTCGTCTGAAAGTTTTAGCCGTTTTAATAGTTTCTGCCTGAACAGCTTGCTGTAAACAGTGATTACGGGCCTCTCTCCCAGAAAGATTGATTCAGCAGTTCTGAAATGAGGCTTGAAATCTATATTAATCTGGGTCCTCGGTGATCTCGATATAAATTGACTTAGCTATAATTGGGGACCCAGGTTAGGAATGTCAGATGCTGGGTTAGTTTTGTCAGGTCACTTTGGAGCCAGGTGGACGTGGGTTTGAATCGTGCCACCTCGTATCTCACCAGCTATGGGGTCTTTGGCAGGCGCTCTACCTCTCTGGGCCTCAGTTTTAGGGACAGTTACATGGGACTAACAAATCACGTCTTGAAGGACTGTTGGGAGATGAATGAAGCTTCTGAATAAATGCAAGGGGTCTTCACTTGCTAATGATACAACTGGAATGCTCAAAACCACAGCATCAGGAGCCTGAATTAGAACACATTTTTTTATAAGACGATGACACACGGCTTCTCTTCTCTCCCTGCCCTGCAGCCTCAGGCCTTTGGGCCATTCCCAGGTCCCTTTAAGAGACAGCTGTCTCCACGGATGAGGTCATCCACCCTGAGGACCAAAGTAGGTGCTGAGATGATTCTTGACACTTTAGTCCTAAATGGATAGTTGTTCAGATATTAGCCACTCTCCCAAGTCTCGTGCTTTCCTTGGGGTCCACCCTTGGCAACCGTGCCATTGACCCTCTTGCTGACTCCCTACCGTTCACCAAGGCCAGGACTTCTTCCTTAGAGAACGAGAGGGACCACAGCCTGGGAGTTCTTCTAGGCTGGAGGAAGACTTTCTTTCCGCATCTCACGTCTCCAGATTTTTTATAATACGGGACAGGATGCTCTGATTTCTGGGGGTGGCTCTATTTGCCCGTCTTTAAAACGGCAATAATAACAATCTACCCATAGGAATGAGGATTAAACTATTTAATATCAGCATCTGGAACATAGGAAGTGACTTGCCCAAGGTCACACTGCTAGGAAATGTTTATTGACTTAATGTAAGTAAAACCCTGTCTTTGTCAAAAGCAAAGGGGGATTATGTGATAGCCTTGTCCCGTACCTAGCTTATATTTAACATTGCTAAAGTAACGCCCGGACTTGCGTTATGATTTGATTACAAAATCATAACCACACATGCTTATAATTTTATAATAAAAGATATGGTATAGATTACCAGCTCCTAAAAAGGTGGCATTATTTGTGTAACCATAAAGCATGCATGGCTATGATTTTGTAATGAAATCATAACTGAAGTCCAGGCGTTATTTCTGCCAGACCTTGTCTATGAAGACACCTTTTTTTTTTTTTTTTTTTAATGGCTGTTTGGAATTCTAATCTTCTGCTGTAATTTTTGTATTCCCTCACCTATTCATGGACACCAAAGTTGTTGTTAACTTTTTAAAGCCATTTTCACGTCTCATTAAATATATATGTACGTATCTTTTTACGTATCTTTATGTTTAGAATTCCTAAACATTAAATTGCTGAGTCGTAAATAGATTATATTGATTCTTCTATTAACTTTCTCTCCCAAACCCGTACCAATTTATAATGTCACCAATACTGTAGTAGAACGTCTACTTTCCATACCCTTGCTAACACTGGACCGTATCAATTTTGTAAGTATAGATTTCATGGATTCTTAGGTGCACCCTTTTTTTTTTTCATTTTTAGTAGTTCTGAAATTTAAGTATGTTTTATAATCAGTGACACGTAATAGTTGAATCGGTAGCCTTTGTGCTTTCTCCATGGTACACGGAATCATGGTTGTGATTCGTAATGGATAACACCTTAAGTTCAATGAAATACGGCGTTTTCCAATCCAGCGAGCGGTGATCACAGACCTCACTGCCGCTTACGTTTTACTGAATTCATTCGAATGAAGGTGTGCATTGTTGCCATTTTATATTTTCCAGATGTAATGTTTGTTTTATACATTGTCTGTTGACAACTTACTTTGCAATAGTAAACATAAGGACAACGTGCAAAGGAGGTGGACCGGGCACAGCACTGTTTGGCGGACGATGCTTACAAAACCAGGTCCATCAAAAGTGCGCCACGACCCAGGGTCTCCCTAGGGCACCTCTGTTCTCAGCGAAGGGGGTCTGCTCCCACACGAGGGGTTATACTCACCTTCACAATGCCTACCTTGTTGGGGAAAAGCTCTCCATATTTTTTGTTGTTGTTTTTATAATAAACTGACAATGAGCACATTCTTCAGGGAAAAGTGAGCTCTCCTGTCTTTCACGAAAGACTTCGTGTCCTAGAACGAGCACTTGCCTCTCAGGGCAGAACTACAGCAAACAGGCTGGATGTCCCCCCCCAGTACTGACTAAACACACAGCTACTGGTAGAAGGAGTCCTTCCTTCCTGAATCTGCCATCCCAGTGGTCACCTTGCTCTCCAGTTGTGAAAAGGTCTATTTTATTGGGATGTCTCCTGCTTGATCAAACCCGCATTCCTCTCCTTAATTAATTCTCACACACCAACCGTTAGGTCAGTGCTTCCTAATGGTTGTGACCCCCACCACTCGCCCAGGGGACATCTGATAACACCTGGAGACGCTTTTCTTGTATTGACTGAGTACGGAGGGGGCTGGGCAGCTACTGTCATCTAGTGGGTAGAAGACGGGGATGCTACTATTGTCCCACAACATGCAGGACAGCCAACCACGACAAAGAACTGCTCCCCAAAAATGTCCGTAGAGCCAGGGCTGAGGAACCATACTTGAGAGTCTAAGTCACGAGCTGGCCGTTACCTGCAAGTCAGTGTTTGGCATCAGTACGGGCTGCGGGGGCTTGTCAACCCCTAACCCTGCTCACACACAGCACACGCCCTCCGACACCTGAGTGAAGACACGCTTGTTACTAGTAAGTGTCCTCCAGGAGTGCTGTGAGAGGGAGGGGACAAGGATGGCGCGCCTCCGACCTGAAGAGAATTCCCAGGTGGTTCTGCCAGGGCGCCCTGCTCCCTTCGGGGTGCCACCACTGCCATTTAGAACGTCTGAGCCACCCTTTTCCATTTCTCAGACCCGAGCCTTGGTGGCCGAGCACGGACGCGCCCTTCCCGGCCGGCAGCCCCGCGCGCGCCCCGGCGCCTGCGTTCTGTGCGCTCCGTCAGCCTTCTCCCTGCGGGGCTCCGGCGCGGGGGACGGCAGGGCCGGTGGGGGCGCCGCCCTCCTCTGCGTGCTCCCGAGCACGGGGCTGCAGTCGTGTCCCCGGCTGCTGCGGTCGCCCTCGCTCTCGCCCAAGGTCCCGGTCCCTCCAAGGCCGCCGTCAGCAGCCCGCGCTTCGCAGCCCCCGCGCGGCAGTGCAGGAAGGGGCCTGGGACGCAGGCGCCGGCGCCGCCCGGTGCAGGTACCGGCCGCTTTGCCCATCACTACGCTCCTGTGGCTCCCCCACCCCGCCCCCCACCCGGCATCTGATCCCCAGAGCAACAATTCTAAAAATCACATTAAATAAAAATCGGACCCGAAAAATCCAAGGCCTCTGGGAACGCGGTGCAGTGAAGGCGGAAGTCACCTTGCAAAGTCGTCCCCAGGGAAGGGAGGCGGCACCTCATGTGGCTTTTCCAACGTGACCGGCCCACCCGGCTGTGGCTTGAGCCCGTCACCAGACGAGTGACATGCTCTCCCTGGAGCCAGGAGGGAAGAGCGGCCAGCTCCTCTTCGCTGCCCCCCACCCCCTTGCATAGCCAGTTGCGATCTCTGGCAGTTTTTCTCGCATTTTACTTTAAATCTAAAAGAATGAAAGAATCCTTTGCATTCCTGTCGTTGGCTGGGGTTGAGGGGGAGATAAGGACTCTTCCGATACAAGGCATGTGCTTTTACTTATTCTGCAACGTGCCATCTGTCAGAAAGCAAACAGAAACAACAACAGATGCAGGAATTCTTTTTGTTTATCTAGATAGTTTGGAGCCGATATGTTCCAAAACTTGTTGCCAAATGACGCTTTGCATTGCTGATGCTGGCACGGGGGAGTCTGGATTAGGAACTTGAAGAGAACAGAAGGCGAAACTTTCACTATGCAGGAAGAAGTCTATGCATTCGTGCCCAAAGGTCATGTATATAAAGTGCAGGATCGTTTTCTAAAATCAAGACAATGGTAGAGTAAACAATGGCTAGAAACACTGAGTTGTATGCTCACAGTAGTTTAAAAAATTGACTTTTTGGTAAAGATAGCCCTAAAGCTACGATAAAATCTTTGTGTTCTTCTGGAATGACTGAAGGATTAAATTACACCTTGTATAATTTAGCATAACATGAATGCTTCGCTGTATCTGAAAATTGGTAATCTGGGTATGGTATAAAAGTTGAGACTCAGTTACCCATTATGGGAAACCACAGGGAATTGATATTTTTTTCTGCGTAAAAATGATTGAATGTGCATCCGCCTAATTTAATTAAGAACAATGCTTACGGGCCACTCTAAAAAATGATCTTATATTCTATTATCCTCAACTGCTTACTATGTGCTAGTGTCAGCATGCCACCATAGGGGACTGTATGTGACTTCTTAATATCATTGTTAGCAATGGGCTCTATACATCTTCTAACTTCATGTGTTTGATATAGTTGATGTAGAACCTAAATGTTCCAGCAGCACAGACACCATGAACATAATTAGCCCGAATGGACAAATATAAATAAATTATTGACACAGTGTAGCCACGTGCAAGTAGATATAAATCTTTTCTTCTTTCTGCCTCAGTTGCTAACAACGATGACATTATTATTATTATTGTTATCTTTAGAATGATCAAGGGTGGAACCCTAGATGGTTGGATTTCAGCACACAGCTGTTAGCACTTCCTTATTTTTCCTCCTTTTGGAATTAAAACATTGAAAACATTCCATTTTGAAGGTATGTGAAAACAGTGGACATTGGCCAGTCAGCTTGGTTCAAAAGCAGTTAATGAGCATCTACTATGTTCTGAGCAATGTCGTACTTTGTGAGGTTACTCACATGGGTAAAACGCACTTGTAACTTAGGATGCTTACACTGTAATAGTCCCAGGGGAGCGAACCACATGAATGTGTGTCACTATAACATGGTGTGCTTCATTAGTTAGAGCAGGGGTGGCCAACCTTCTGGCTTCCCTGGGCCACGTTGGAAGAAGGCGAATTGTCTTGGGCCGCACAGAAAATACACTTATACCAACTTTTGCTGGTGAGCTGGAAAGGGTCCTTGAATAATTTTTGTAACATTTTAAGAAAGTTTACGAATTTCTGTTGGGCTACCTTCAAAGCCCCCGTGGGCCGCAGACTGGACAAGCTTGATTTAGAGCAACGACTTTGGCCCAGTGTCTGACTTTGACCGCTAGCTCTGCTACTTAAAAACTGTGACTTTGAATAGGTTCTTAAACAATCTGTGCCTCAGTTTTTCACCAGCACTGTGGATGTCATGATAGTACCCATCTCAGCAAGGCGGTGGGGATTCACTGAGTTGATGTATAAGGAGCACTTAGGACCAGGCACAATGCGGTAACACTCGAAGTGTTAGCAATTGTAATGATTGGTAATAATGCAATAGTGCGGGAGTAGAGAATACTTGCTGTTCTACATTTGAAGTTTTGTTTTTATATAAGATGATGTTATTTTGGGGCCTTGTCAATTTAGCTAGAAAGCCATAGGCATTGTGGGCAATCTATTTTGGGTTCAATTCTTTATTACTTCCTAATCACGTGAGTCTCAATTTTCTTTTATGTAGAAAAAGAGATAATATTGTCACCTTTTCATGATTCCCATGAAAATTTAATAAGATAATGCTCAGAAAGGCAGTCAATATACTAGCTATTAATATTTATTTTTAGCTAAAAAGCACATTCACTCAACTTTTTCCTTCCCCCAAATAAGAAGTAGCACAAAAAGTATGTGGTTACTCAATTAAAATAATTATATTATGATTTAAAAAATTGAATTCAGAGATTCAATAACTCTTTGTGTTAAATTTCCCTTCAAGTTTGGTTCTTATCACATTCCCTATTTTATCCCTACAGAAGGATTTTTTTTCTTATTCGCCTAGTACTGTATAAAAATTCTTACAAACATAAGAGATGATCTTATTTTTACATTTTAGAATGGAAGCTGTCTACACAAATTTGTAATACGATAGTTTATGCTAATTTTGCTGTGAGTTTCATGGGCATATTGGAGGCTTGTTAATAATTAAAAAATTTTACTTCTTCAAGTTACAAATAAGTATTACAGTAAATACTTTCCAATCTTCATCTGACGTGACATCTTACCAATACAGGCATCACAAAATAAATAATTTATGAAAAATATTTATTTAAAGAGCTGTAATTTACCTTGCATTTACCATATGCCATTCATCCAAGTAGCAATATAAAATATTCATTAGAGAAACTCATTAAAACAAACTTCTATACAATGAGGTGACGGGACAAAAAAACCATCAATCACAGCGGGGCTTTAAGTTTTTATTAGTGCATATGGGCACACTAATATTTCAAAGTAGAAAATTATGAATATTTTGCTTTGGCTCTGGAATAACCACGCTGCTACGAAGATAAATTTGATAAGACTATAACAAAGACAGGAACTGATTTTTCTTCATTTGTTTTCATTTTAGTCAAGAAATCAGTGACAGTTCCCTGAGATTTATTTTATTAATGATGAATCAACCTGATGTTATAATTAATGGGAAATCTATAGCTAATCTTAGAGGAAAAATAACTAGCCATCTAATGATGTTTAAGCCTGGCATTGGCGAACTCTGGGCCGCGGTCCCCTGAGTCGCTCACGGCAGGCCGAGCCGTCATTGTGTCACAGGATGCCCCATGTGCTTGCAGGCACGGGAGAACCACAGCTCCCCCACGTCTAAGGAGCAGCATTTACAGAACCCCACAAGTGTGGGACTTGGCAAAATGATCCCACTCACACTAAGTGAGTACACACACACACACACACACACACACACCCCTCCACCATTCTAATGAAACTTCTAAATATGAACAGTATCCAGATTCAGGCAAAACAAGAGGCTCCCATCACTGCATTTCTGGGATTCACATAAGCAGCCCTGTACGTCTTGAGATCTCCCTACACAAACGAATACACAATTCATTAGGAAGTTCTGTAAAATCTCTGCTTCACGTTCATTGCCCTTCTATTACACTGTTGATCTGTGATTAAATGTTCTAATAAAATTAACTGGCTTTGCTACAAACAGAACATCTGGAGCCATGTTTAATTTCATGTCAAACATATACAGGAAACACCTGTCTAGGTGAAGTAATTTTTTTTAAATGACATTAATCCATCTGTTTTGCAAAATGGTGTCATGGTTGTCACATTAAGAGGTAATATCAACAAACACAGAAACCCTAAATTGCTTTGGAGCATAAGTTGTTTTTTTTTTGTTTTTTTTTTTAATTAACAACAACAAATAAGGCTTATCCAAATGTTACCGTGTCAGTCTTGTTTTGAGCTGAATATTAAGAGGCCCCCTTCTTTAACTGAGCAACTTTCAATACTTGCCCTGCACGACTTCGAGGTGCTAAGTTAGTCTCTGTACTTAAACGATGCAAACCACTGTGCGATGCTTTATCTAAGTACGTGCGCCCGTACCTCACACCATCCACTGACTTCCTCATGTGACAGGTGGACTTGACATGCAGGGTTGTCAAGTATGCAAGGTGAGCTATAAACGAGTCTTACGGGATGCCAATAAGAAACCCGTCCCTTCTAGAAATTCTGTCTCCACGTGTGTACAAAGTCATCAGTGCTTCTGACAAACAGATAGGACACACTAGAGGAACTGGCCAGAGGTTATTCAAGGTCTGTTTTCCCCTTTCATTCAGCTCGTTTCGATATTCTCAGCTTACCGGATGCCCAAAAGGCTTCCTCTAAGTCTTCCTTCCAGCTTCTATTTCTTCGTAGGACCCAAGGGGGCTTTTTTTTTCTTTTTCTTTTTTACATACTTTTAAATAACGTTTTAGTGATTTAGTTTGTGAAGCATACTATTTTCTCCTTCAGAAAATGAGGCAGCTGAAGAGTAAAACGTTTAAATGACCAGGATCACTCAACACATCTGGACACGCGCAATACCGCAGTACCTCCGGGGAGTACCCAGCCACGCCACATGCTAGATGGAGGCATTTACGGCTGGACTTCCTTGTCCCAGACAGCCCTCGTATATTGTGCCATGATGTACAAAATGCCTTTAATGCAAATGCTCTTTGCCAAATTTCCCACTGAAGTGAGGCATGATGTAGAGTCACAAAGGGACGGGGCAAGGCCTCAGGAGAAGTCTAAAGGCATGGTCCTATTTGTATCCTGTGGATTCTGAAAAAGGATTGTGAATTTCCAATTCTCCCCAAAAGTGTTACGCATATCAAAGGGCACTGCTGTTTTATTTTCTTCCTAAAAATAACTTTTTCAATAAGCCTAATGTTCCGAGAAGGTGGGCCTTACACTTCTCACTTTTCCTATATCACGGTGTCACCTACTCAGGACATCATTTTTGTGTCCCCGGGGTACAGTCCTGGAAGGAAACTGTGAGCACATTTTTTAAGAGCATCATGCCAGCCCAGCTGTTCTAGAAAACTGTCAATAGCATTTTATTTTTAAAATACGATTAGCAGAATGAAAATGATGCCGATGGGTTAACTATATCTATTATATAACTATATCTATATATCTATAGATAACTATATCTATAACTATTTGTCACAGATAACAACATTGAATAATTTCCAACTTAATTTGAAACTTTAGTGTTGAACTCGTGATCCACACATTATTGGTGTTACACATTTTGATCGTCGTAACAGGTTGGTAGGCTGTTTACTTCTGTAGTAGCCAAGAAGCACAACAGAGAGGTAAAGATTTGGGCCCACTCTTTTGGCTAAATTGTAAGAGCATCACTTTTGTAGAAAATGTTAATACCAAAAGATTAAACACATCTCTTATTCCTAAATGAATGTGTATGTTAGAGCAGGCTGAAGATAGACAGGTGAGGAGAGTGGCCAGGTGGAGGCAGTTAGGGGCAGGGCACTGTAGAGAAAGAAACTCAAATCAGCCGAGGTGTCTGAGTGTCTGGGGAAAGTACTCCTAGCACCGAATTGAGGGTCAACTCTGGAAATGGAATCTCTGTGCCCATGAGTGTCATGTCACAGTCTCTAGAGCGCTGAGTTCCACTGCACTATGTCCAAGTTGTCCCTAGGGAAGGAAACAAGGTGGGCAGGTAGGATCTTGACTTTCTGCTTCATGTGTCCATTAGAATAGTTGTCTCTATTTCTCTCTCTCTCTCTCTCCACACACACACACACACACACACACACACACACATACACACACATAGTTCCCCTTTATTCCTGGTCTCTGAGGTCAACTGGAATCTGAAAATATTAAATGAAAAAATCCCAGAAACCAACAATTCATAAGTGTTAACTCTAAGCTTTTACTGATTACTTAGTGTTTTGGTGGTGAAACACCGACTGAAGTTGAAATTAATGTCTCCAAAGACAACCTTTATTTCTACTCAAATATAATGAGGCATTATTGATTACTCAGAGCAGAGGTGGGCACACTTGCTCTGTGAAGGGCCAAGCCATAAATATTTTCAGCTTTGTGGACCATGTGGTCTCTGCCACAACCACTCAATGCAGTCATTGTCATGAGCAAGCAGATACGGATGAAAGAAACGAGGCCATGGCTGTGTCCCAATAAAACTTTATTACCTCACAGGCAATGGACCGTATTTGCTAGCAAGCAGTGGTTTGCCCACTCCTGACTTGGACTATGGAAACTTACCATAAAAACCACAGTCATCATATGAATTAAAACATATGAATCTCAAAACGTAGAAACATTTCAATGTTGTCTCAATTATATGCATGGGATATTGTTCTTCTACCATGGAAACATTACTTCAAAATTTTACATCAAAACCAAGTGGGCACTGGAAGCTCCTCGATTTCCAAATGAAAATCATAGAACTAAAATAAATGCAGCCTTGGTAGGATGAATTAATGGATTAATACAAAGAAAATATAAATATAAAAATCATAAGTAACTATGAAAATTGACCCCCCCCCCAAAAAAAACCCGATGCAAAGTGTAAAACTGTGCAAGAAGAACTACTACAGGAGATCAGTAGACCCCCACGAATTCCAGGGTAATCTGCTGATTATAAAGCCAAAAATGATGCATCACAATAGACGCTGAATTTTCTAAAGGAGAATATTAGATTATTACTTCACATTCCAGGAAGAGGTGAATTAGTAGAGTTGTTATAAGAGCAAAAACAGAAACAAAACCTTCACGTTGCAAATGGTTACGGAAAAGTGAAGCACTGTGGCAAATCCTAAATCTCTGTGTTTCGTTTTTCTCATCTTCGGAAGGTGATGGTGGTCTTGGTGACAGTGTAATTGTCTCTTCTGTGTCTAAATTTCCATAATTCAAATATATTTAATGAATTCCAGGAGAAAAGCGAAACACAGTTTTTCAGAATAACAGAAGTCAGTTCACTCAGACACAACAATAACTGAAAACTGGGGGGCAACTACCTTAGTGTCCTGATACGGAGCGTAAGATTCTGTCCACTGTGCACCTCTGACACATCTGTCACTCTGCAATACGAAGGGACTGGTGACAGTTCCAGGTGACATCATTCTAGTCCATGTCGTTATCCATTTTCACTAGTGCCCTCTCTGCTTTGAATATCTTTCTTCAGTATACACACTCTCACACACACTCACACACACTCATACACACACACTCTCACACACACTCACACACACTCATACACACTCACTCTCACACACACATTCACACACTCACACTCTTACACACACACACTCACACACACTCACATATACTGGGAGAAATACTGGAGATACACACACACACACACATATATGCATGCGCGTGCGCGCGCGCACACACACACACACACACACACTCTTTCAGCTCATACTCCAGGACTATGTAAACATTATATTTTTGTTGAAACCTTTCCTAGGATCCTCTTCTTCAAAAGGTCAATGTTGACTAGTCTGTCCTTTCTGAATTTTTTAAGATAGGTTTACTGATTAATTCATTTTACATGTAAGAAAACTGAGGCCCAGAGAGGTTAGGTACCATGCTCAGGGCCACACAGCTCCATATTTCAAGACACATTTGTCTGACCTCAGAGCTTATATCGTTTCCACTCCATTGTGAGGGACTTCATGTGCCAACATGGGGCACTGGCTACCCAACACAGGTAGGGACAAAGTGAGAACAGTGGAGATCATGACTTACCTTTCCCAATTAGGCAAGTAGGGCATGGTTATTCAAAAAATACTTGGGAATGTAGAAAAGTTTAAAGACAAAACATTTCTACCAATTACTGCTTTAGAGTCATTTGCTGTTCTAGTTTTGCAGTTTTCTTTTAATATATGAGTTTATAATGAATACGATTTTGTTTCCTGTATTCCTAACTGAACCTATGATAATTCACATGCTATAAAATACTCTAGATAAAATAATTCTCAATGGCTGTATAGTCCTAGTACGTAATCAAAGGGATATAGAATAATTAAATAATTTCTGAACTTTATGGTTATCTTTAATTTTCCCTACGTAAGTATACGAAGTCTGATAATTAAGTTTGTGAACTTGTCCCATGCACTTACATTGGCAGCACTGTACAAACAACTTGATAAGGTGTTATAACCTTGGAATGTCTGTATCTCACAGCTGTGTTCCTGTCGATGTGTGGTGGTGACTTGAGTGGTGTTTGTTATTGTTGTTGTGTGATTTCGTGTGCCATCACGAAAATATCAGAGCTTAAATTAGATCAATGAACAAACATGAAATTTCTTGTTAAACTTGGCAAGAGTGGAAGTGAAATCAGGGACATGTTAGTCCAAGTTTATGGGGATAATACCATGAAGAAAACGGCAGTGTACACATGGATTAAACGTTTTTCTGAGGGAAGAGAAAGTGTCACTGATAAAGAGAGGTCAGGGCAGCCAGTAATGAGCAGAACAGATGAAAACATTGCAAAAATTCATCGAATTGTGCGTCAAAATCATTGGCTGACTGTGAGAAGCCTAGCAGACCAAGTCAACATTGATAGAGAAACAGGAAAATCTTAACTGAAAATCTCAGCATGAGAAAGGTGTGTGCAAAAATAGTCCCAAAGGAGCTCAATGATAAACAACAAGCAAAGGGAGGTTGAGGTTTGCCAAGACCATTTGGAGAGGCAAGATCCATGTTATCACTGGTAATAAAACATGGGTGTACCAATATGACCCTGAAACAAAGCATCAAAGTGCACAATGGAAGTCATCCAATTTTCCAAGACCAAAGAAGTTCCATCAGTCCAGAGTCAAAACTCAGAGTCAAAACGATGTTGCTAACCTTTTTTATATCAGAGGGGTTATTATAAATTTGTACCATCTGGACGAAAGTCAACCAAGTTAGCCCTTTGAAAGTGCTGAAAATGCTGCATGAAAAAGTTAGACAAAAACAACCTGAAATTTGCACCAATAACTCATGGTTCTTGCACCACGACAATGCACCAGCTCACACGGCGCTGTCTATGAGGGGGTTTTAGCCAGTGCACACATAACTGTACTGGAACACCCTCCCTATTCACCTGATCTGGCCCCCAGTGACTTTTTTCTTTATCTGAAGATAAAGGAAATATTCAAAGAAAGGTATTTTTATGACATTGAGGACATCAAGGGTCATACAATGACAGCTCTGATGGTCATTTCAGAAAAGGAGTTCCAAAACTGCTTTGAAGGGTGGACTAGGTGCTGGCATCGGTGCACAGCCTCCCAAGGGGAGCACTTCGAAGGTGACCGCAGTGATACTCAGCAATGAGGTATGTAGCACTTTCTGTAGGATGAGTTCACGAACTTAACTGTCAGACTTTGTGTGTCAATGAATGTCTCATCTTTCAGTTTTCCTAAGATGTATTTTTAAAACTGGAATTAATGAATCAGAAGCTAAGAATACTTTCATGGCTCCTGACAGGAACTGATACAGTGTGTACTGGAGCAAATGCATGGGTAGCACCGTGCCTGGAGCACTGTAAGCTTTCAAGAAATGGTATTTGTATTTTCAAATTGCTTTCCAGAGCGATTAGTACTAGCGTGTACTCCCATCCACGTCACATGAGCACTCATGTCACAATGAACCAACTAGTACCAACTGCTTAAATGTTCATAAACTTTCTAAATGTTTTATTTAATTGTAGGTGGAAATGCTTCCATTGTTAATTTACTTTGAACATAGGAGTGACATCAACCCCCCCCCCAAGTTTTTATGGGTTTCCTTTCCAATGACCATTATCATTTCTGAATCAAGGAGAAAATGATGTATGAAATTTCCCATTCCAACCCTATAATTTTCCTTTTAAAATATCCATCTTCTCTGCTTGCAGATAAAGTTCTACGTGAAATATTCTGAAATTCATTGCGTTAGCATTCCTGGATGTTGTTATGAAATTTTTTAGTGATGTTGAAACATAGCTACACTTTTAATTTTCTGTATTAATTTAAAGACAAGAATAGTTGGACACTTTTTGTGCTTCCTTTTGAATTGTATACCTAATATTTCAAAGTCGTTTGAACAGTCTGCTAATAACAGAAGATGAGCTAGAACCACCCTGTTTAAAATCACACTCTGAAATTAACTCAGGAATCTTAATTTCAATTTGCCCTGGTTAAATCTGAAAAATCATCAATATTCAGCAGGTAATTAAAAATAGCTTCATGTTCTTTGATTACCAATTTGTTCTTTGAATTTGCATATGGTTAAGGTGTTTAGCTTTGTTTATTCCTTTTTTATTATATTTCAAATGCATTTTTCTCTCCAGAGTTTAGGAGTCTTAACCTAATTGATGTCTATGAGATTTCTCTTGATTAAGGCAGGCTTTGTTTAAAATAAAGGTGAAATAGCTCTAGTCTGATTGCTTTTCTCAGGTGCAGATGTCACTCTACCTCAGACTGAATAATGCTACAGCCAGGACATGGCCAATTTACCCCCAACAAATAACTGTTCTGAGGCTTATTTATATCATGCAGTTGCTGCCGTCGGACTTACAAATTTATACCCCAACAAATTTGATTCCATGCTAATCCACCGCATATTCTGATCATTCCTGTGTAATAAAGTTCTCCTTTTTTATGGGGGAGGAAAAAAATCTCCTGTCTAATACTAACAATATTATCTCTAAAACTGTGATACATCATCATACATGCAAACCCAAAGCTGTGGTAGGCTAGACTGGCAGATTAGATGAACCACTTCAATTTCCCATCAATCAAATTATAGTTTATTGTTCAGCTGAACTACCTCAGGCAACACAAATCTAGAAAACTGTCATTTTGGAAACATTACATTTTTTTTCTTGTCACATTATAATCCAAGCTATAGTCATAAAAAGAAATGTCATACCATTACTGACTCATAATATTCCTTAATTTAAGAACAGGAAATTCTTGTGCAGATTGGGCCTGGTGCCTACATTTAAAAGATAACAGCAGTGTTGGGTTGTAATATTATCCAACCACATTGCTACTTTAATTATTTCCAAAACAATAGCGACTTTAGAAATGTTTGATTAAACAAAGGATGATTGCTTAAAATGGTAACGTAAGGACAAGATCACAGGGGAAAAAGGCAGTTTTTGATCCATCTAATAATTCAACGGTTCTGTTTGTGTGCAAAACAAACCGTGCAAAGTTTCATTAAAGATTTGATCTCCGGCGATAGAATAATAACTTTTATTGCTCTTTACTTTCGCAGCAGGGAAAAAGCGATTCATCAGTCAGATTGGACTTTTACCCAAAACAGGCAAGAACAAAACCCCAATCTTCAGAACCTTACAAATAGGACGGCATTCTGTTTCCCACACGTGCGTCAATACGTCTTTCTGACGTCTCTTCTGTGAGGTTCCTCTCACCGGGGGATGATCGCCGGGGCTGTCGCATTGGAAACGCTTCCCTCTCGGTCCACCTCAGACCCGTGAAACAGGCTGACGACATTCCTGCCGCTAGAAGCACGGAGGCGGACGCACGCTACAGGGACTGCTCTTCTTTGTGGTGTGGGTATGACAGTTCGGAGCGAGGAGGGGAAGGTGACAAATCCTGTTCTCAAAATACAGTTCCCTCAAGACTGAATGAGGTATTTGTGCCAGAAGGAACCTAGCTAAAAACCATGGTGGTTTCCAGTTGCTATGGACTCGTATTTATACCAAAAATGGGCTCATGATGGCTTGACAAAGGCATAAACCTGCTCGAGAAATAATGCTCGTAAATAAAACATGCTGAAGTCCAAATATAATCAGACAAGTTACAAGACTCTACCTCCATCCACAAATGTCTGTCAGTGCTACGTTTCATGAAAGGCCACTTAATTGACTACCAGATAAAGGAATAAACCTGCTAAAAGAAGAGATTTACTGTGCACTGAGGCAATGCGTTTAAGAGGTCTCCACTGAATACAGAGCTAGGGCCATTGGCTGGGCTCAGATACGTTCCTGAACGCGTTGGGACTTATTAACTGAACTTTTATGTGCCTTTTATGCATCATTTATTTTTAAAAAATCAGGAATTTTCATGATAGCAATTACTTATGCACCAAAGTCATGCGAAATTCCTGTGGTTGGTACCACAAAATCCACCCGAAGGAAGGACTTTAGCCTTTTTCTTTAAACACCTCGCGAGTTTAGAACAGAAAAAAAGGAAGCAGAGGAAGACCTAAAGGAGGTGTATACGGCTCCACTGAACGCTGTGGGTTTTCTGTAAAAAAAAGGAGCCCGAAGGCCTGACACTAACCCTTCTGTAGGTTTTATTTTATGGGCATGGAGGCAAAAAAAATATTGAACCTTGTTTTTTGCAAATATGATGATAATAACACCTAACATTTATGGAGAGCTTACTATTTTCCTAAGCCAATGTGTAACCTTTGTTTATTTGTACCGTTTTTTGTGCAAATACCTCCATGGTTGCCATGCCCATAAACATCTCCATTCTGTCTCATCTCGCCAAGATTTGCATTTGCCTGCTCCCAAAAGTACTCCTCACGATAGAAGCACAAAACCAATTGGCAATAAGGCTCTGTCTTTGCTTCGGCTTTGCTCTAAAATCCAGTGTTTCTGAACACCGTATAATTAAATGCAAATGCTAGGTTATAATTATATTATGGGTGTGACTACAACGGACGGGGGAAGGAAATTCTTAGTTAAATCTGCTTCTACCTTGTTGTTTCTAGGTTTCCTGTGGTTTCTTCTCTCAACTTTGAAGCTGTATTGGATCCAAAGAGTCTAGCTTAACTCTTCAGGACTCCATGAAGGTTGACCTGTGTGTAGGTTCTCAGTCGTCTGTGCGCGGACCCCCGGACAGGAAGGAGGGAATAGCGCTCTCCTGCGGATGCACCGTCAAGCTGTACCCCATTCTCCTGCTCATGTGGTTTCATTTATGGGCACACGAGGAGGTGAATTCAGCAGCAGTGACACTGAGGTTGGGGACCCTTTGTAAAGAGCAGGGCCAGGTACGGCTTACTTTCATTATTAACAACAAGCAAGGTTCCCATTGTCAAGGTCAATCTCTCCCCACCCCGTTCGGCCACTCCACCCGCCCTGTACTCCCTTCTCCTGTTAGTTCTGTATTATTATTTCCACGAAGACAGTGGCTGTTGTGGCACTGGGAACAATAGCTACCATAAAAAATAGGGTCAGTGATAACCTTAAAACAAACAGTCCCGGCCAGCATGGCATTTTCTCCTACAAAAGGCAATTCTAAAGCGGACTTCGGTGGACTGTTCAGTGCCAGTCAGACAGCAGGGGGCTGCTCCTCGCCTGCTAAGGCTTTCCCCTGAGGGCTGAGACCACAGAAAGGCTCTGGGCCGGCCCCAGCTCCTCAGGAGCACCTGCAGCGTTGCTCTGATTCAGACGGTTACCTGTTCTAGAAGGCCAGCGTTGCAAAGCCGCTTAGGTGGCCTCACCGTCTTAAAGGAGCAGGTCTGAGACCCGGAGCCTGGATCATCCCTGTCCCTGTCACGGGTTCCTGGAGGGACAGGCGGAAGCCCAGCTGCCCAGCACTTGGTTTGGGTCTTCCTCCAGGTTCTGGCAGTTCTTAAGTATTCGCAGGACCAAGAGGAGGGACGCTTCCATTCCTGGCTCCATGAGGAAAAGCCACAGGAAGGGGGGTCCTCCACAGAGCTGGCGATTTCATTCCAAGGAGCGTCTTCGATGTCGCTGGGCCGGTTACTAATCCTGAGCGAAATGGCAGTGAGAGCAGTTTATACTGGTGTTGTCTTTGTTTGTTTTTGAATGTCTTTTTCTGGCAAAATTAAAATGTTGGCAACCCCAGGGTGGACTTACGTATTTATTTGAAATTGCACTGCTCCGTGAAATTTAAAAGTCTGGAAGCACGACCGTAGACAGCCGCCTCTCCCTCTCCGGCCCGACGGGCACTGCTGGGCCCCGCGCCGCCCTTTAATTTCCTTCTTGGCCGAGTGTGTCCTGTGATTCTTGGCCACGGGCTGTGGAAACCTCCACGGGTGGAAGCTCAGCAAGCCTGGGGTTTAGACTGAGCTGTGCTACCAATTAGGGGGCCACAGTTGTCAGGCCATTAGCCTCCCTGGATTTTGTTTTCCTTATTGAAATGAAAGGGTTGGCGAAGTTGAGTTGAGACTTCTTTCCCAGTGCTCGCGCTTTGGGTGGGGGTGTGCAGGAGCCTGCAGTTGTCTGTGGGAGGCAGGGCGTACAGACAACGCCTCCCCGATGGGGACGACAGAGGCCTGGTGGTGGGAAGCAGGACTGGTGGGAGAGGGGGAGACAGAAGACTCGATTTTATTTCCTCCACGAGAGCACGCTCTAACAACTTACACATAGAACTCCGAATGGTTTGTTTTGTCGACCGAAGTACTACCCGTGCCTCTTGTGGGTGTTTGCTTTCCTCGTATTCTGGTGCTCCGTCTGTTGGACTTTTGCTTACATAAACTAAATCTGAATTTGTGCTAATTTCGAATTTTCCCTAATGCACTCTCTGTCATTGCTTCGGCGTACCCCTGAAACCCCCCCCCCCCGAATGTCTGACCCTGAGAGGCGGCCTCCTGTAGGTTAAGGGCGTGGGCTCGAGCCAGCTGGTCTCAGCTCACACCCAGGAGCCATGCCGTGAGCGGCCCTGTGGCCTTGCTCAAGTCATTAAAACTTAATCTCTCTGTCCTGCAACTCCTCGTCTGCAAGTGTGGGTATGAATGCCTGCCTCATGGCTGAGGATCGAAGTAGCTGGTACAGGGAGAACTTTGGGAACAGGACACGACACGAAGGGATTATTTACATGGCACCTAGCAGCACTGTTTGCCAGCCTTTACCCTAAACCACTACCACTCTTAGTCATTGAACACCCCCGGCCTTCCTGAATTCTGACGAGCATCCCACACAGCTAGCCAACAATCCGAAGTCTGTGTTTACTGCTAAACACGGCAGTTTCCTCTCCCACTAACGTAAAGTCACATTCAGAAAGCAAGCAAACGATGAGGGAAAGGTTAGAAAACAGTGGTAGGCACGTGGGTGAGCTCAGGCGCTGGAGACCAATGGCTGTTTTTTGGGACAAAAGTCTCTCCTTGTCCCCAGGTGGTATCCTTTGGAGGTCACGTGGTCACTGAAACCCCTTTCTGATGACATCCCAGTTAGGATTCTGTACAGTTTGAAAGAATATTTTTTATGACGTAGGTAACAGGTAGAACATAGCAGGTATGCCAACCTGGCAGACTGCACATAAGTGTGCATGCGTGCGTGTGTGTGTGTGCGCGCGCGTGTATGTGTGTGTGCGTGTGTGCGCGCGCGTGTGTGTGTGCGCGCGTGTGTGTGTGTGTGTGCGTGTGTGCATGCACGGGAGTGCACCACACATACACACACACGTGTGGTAAGTTGGTCATGGGCCAGATGGGATGAATGCCTAATTTATGCTGTTTTGTAGATGGCAAAACAGTGACCCGAGAAAGAGTTAAAAGTAATAAAGCACGCTCTCCTACATAACAGAAAGTGTAAGATTGGCCCACAGATTTCTACTTACAAAACAAAATTTTAAAAATCTCTCTTAAACCTATCATTAACTTGGGTCCAATAAGTTGAAATTCTTCTATAAACAGAAGTCGTAATTATTCTAGAAATGCATGTGCCCATGGTGACATTTTTCCACTTTCCCTTTTATAATTTTTGCTTCTGAGGATTTCCCACAAAAAGTATGAAATTTGGGCTTTAGGCTAACCACGGGCCACGTGATCTAACCACTGTCTTTTCTTTAATCCAGTGACAAGGTTCCTGAGACCCTCTGAGGTGGCTCTGAGGCCGTTGCAGTGGGAGGAGCCTTTCCGTTCATTTACTGTGATTTACACTCATTGGTCTGGAGTGCATCTAGCTTTCGTGTCCTGCGGGTCGGCCATTCTGAGTAGGGATTCGGCTCTGTGCTTGAGACGTGAAAAGGTAGCAGAAGTGGGAAAAGTTCTTGTGCATTCCCTCAGTCTAGAACCATTCACTTATCTGGGGATATGTATTTTTTGTTCTTGTAGCTATTGTGCACATCATAAAACTGCATTTCAAGTGACAGTGTTTGGGTAACATCTAGTACATTATTATAGGTTATCTATCATATGGCTGAGATAATGTAACCAAACGTACAATCTGTCCTCTTATAAATGGGTGAGTTTAGGCATGGACGTCAAAGACTAAACTGAAGTAAGTAAGAGTCTCAGGTCCACGTGTTTCTTGGCTGAACAACTTGGAATGAGACTGCTTTTTAGGTGTCTGTCGTGGAATCTTCCATAACTGGAAATTTTTGCCTTGATTATGAGCCTTAGCTAAATTTTATTTAACAAGGCTGTCATGTTCTACTACAGGATGAGGTATAGAAAAATCTGTCGTTACCTTTATTCCCAAAACAAATATGACAATTGTTACTTTCCCTTCTATTTATAGAAACACAAGTTCTCACTGCCACGTGTGGATACTTTTAAAGGAAAAAGAAAGCTTCCATGTATATATCAGGGATACCAAATTACCTTTAGGGAGGTTGTAAGATTTACTTTATAACTTGTAGAAAACAAAATTTTAAGTTCTGACGTTGATATAAAATAAATCATTTTCTAAGTGATGGGCAGCCATTTTGTCATGGGCAGTAGACAGAAAGGGGTGGAACAATAGAAGTTCTACTTGTTTTTTAAAATATTTCATTGTTCGGTTGTCATGACCGTAGCAAACTAAAATTTTCCTTAATAACCCAAACGGTGATATGCTTCCATATGTGAGAAAGGATTCTCAAAGAAGTAAGTGAACAGGAGCAAATTTAGACCACAAATTTTAATGGTTTCCCCATGTTTTCTGGACTAATTTAAAATGTATATAAACTGTTTGACTTATTTTAGCTTGTGTTTTTATCATTGTCGTTAAGTAACAGCACAAGAGAGACCTTTACTCACAGTGCTTCAACTCTTCTGGCTCCAGTCACACACAAGAGAGAAACATAACTATAAAAAATGTCAAAACAACTTTTGGTACTTTAACAACGTGAATGAAAGAAAGATGATTAAAAAGAAGGCTGAGATTTTTAGTGATTTGTTTGAACTAATTCTGCCTGTATAAAGATTGAGTTAAGAATTCAAAACTAAAAACAATATGTTGTGGACATGGTAGAAAGAAAATTAAGAGTTGAAAGAAACAAATGAAAAAAAATACTTAAGCATTCAAATCTCAAAAACATTTTGAAGAATGTTTTGTCCAAGGAACATTTCATGAAACTCTACATTTTGATTTGTAATCTATGATAGCTTTTCATTAAAGATGCGTGTGATTGACACACAATGAAATAATATCCCTTTGGTAAGAGAAAGCAGAAAAAATATCATGTTTTTTCATAGAGACCTTGGCCAGTGATTCTTACATCTCAGTAAACACTCAAGATGCTGGATCTCATTGCGATAAGGAAAAAGAAAAATCAAAACAGAAGGAAAAAAATCCCACATTTACAGCTATTTATTTATTAACATCTTGTTATCCTATAATTACTCGGTTTGTTGTTTACTGTATGTTTCAAGGACATAAAAAAATCCAAAACATAAAAATGATTGAAATAGCTTGCCATAAAATCCAGGCTGGACACAGGAGGGAGTGTATGCCACAGGGTACTAATGCATAGTTAGATTAAAGAAGGCTGTATCACTGGAAGTACTAAAAAAAAAAAAAAAGACAAAAACAGGTGCAGTGACATAATGACGTTAGCAGCTGGAGGCATAATAGATGGAGTTCAGAAATGGAAAATCTGGGATAGTGTCTGGTCCAGATGTAACTACAGTACTAAGTGACTGCATCACAGTGGAGATAAGAGGCATGAAATTCAGATGCTAGTGTGTTCTACAAATGACTCACACATATGATGATTTCACCAGGGAATGGCAGGATTTGAAATGGTCCAGGAGATCTGACCAGTCTATATCATCTTAATGAGTGAGAGGGATGTCAGCAGATGACAGTGTTCAGGTCATGGGGCTTCTCAGCATGGGCTCCCAAGCAAAGCAGATGGGAAACAGGCATAGGGTTCTTAATTCTGAACCGCCTTCCCACCTTACAGGACAGACTGAGTAGCAAAGGAAGGAAGTAATAAGGAAGCATGGAAGTAAGCAAACTTTAGCGCAGGTAAACTCTGCTGCCTAAATGGATATAGCTCTGCTCCCCTAAACTTCAGGTAGTAAGACAGGTGTCCTCCCTGGGTGGACCCAGTCATACGCAACCCCTGTTCTTCCAGAGGAAGGGTCCATCCTATTTATCCAGGCGGGTCTGGTCCAGTATCCGCCCTCTTGCTTTGATATGTTAGTTAGGTTTTCCTAAGATGCAGGCAGATACTAAGAATTAGACAGGAAAAAGACTGGTGGAAATCCCTGTGAGCACCGACCACTGATCATCACTGCCACAAATAATGAAAATGTTCGGAATTCAGCGAGAGTTACCAAAATGTGACATAGAGACGTGACGTGAGCAAATGCCACTGGAAAAATAGTGCTGACAGACTTGTTTAATGTGGGGTTGCCACAAACTTTCAATGTGTATAAAACAAAAACCAAAAAAATACAAAAAACCCCCACCAAAACCACATAACGACGCCGTATCTGTGAAGCACAATAAAGTGCAAAGCAATAAAACGAGATATGCCTGTATGTAGCTTAGTAATTTTTTCATGGGGATGTGTGTATCATATTTTATTAGTTTGTGTGAAAATGTCTTTACTTGTGAATGGCAGTTTGTCTGGGTATAAATTTCTCATTTGCTAGGTTTCTGTTCTTGGCAGTTTAAAATCATTTCTGTCATTTCCTCTGTTACTACTGATGAGAAGCTGTTCTCCATACAATTGTTGTTTCTTTACTGAAGCTGTCTTTTTATTCTTATTACGTTTACTATTTTTGTCTTTGTTAATCCTCAATTTCACTACATATATCTAAGTGTGGATTTGTTGTAATTTATTTATCCCATCTATGATTTGCATGCTTCTTATATCTGAGTATTTATCTCTCTTCAATTCTGTGAGTTTTCAATCTTTGATTCTTTGATTCTTTCCTGTATTTTCTGTATTCACTTTTCAACCATCTATTAAATATATATTGCATCTTTTCTTCTGTCCTTCACACACCTCAAAGTTGTTTGGTTTTTTTTTTTTTCATGTCTCATTCTACATAAGTTTTTCAGATTAATCTTGTAACACGGATTTACTGCTTCAGGGTATTTAAATCATTTGTTGAGTTTCAAATTTCGGAGATTTTTTTTTTCTAGAAATTCCATTTTTCCCCCAGTGCATTGATCTTTCACTGGGGTTTCCAATCCTCTTTTGTCTCTTTAATTATTAGCTACATAGTATAATCTTTCATACAATTTACTTCAAATTCTAAGAGCTAATGTTGCATGTCATAACTCTATTGTATTGTGTAATTTGTCATTCTTTTTCTGTGAACTCATTTTCTGGTCAAGCTGACTCATCTCTCTTCCCTTACCCAACTCCCTCGGGATGAGGCCTGGACAGTAAACGCTAAGGACCCAGAGGTTTCACCCTCTGAGGTCAGCATATCTTAATTTCTCAGGATGGGATACCTGTATTTTGAGCAATGTAAATTCAGATTCCATATACCTGTGTGGAATAGGCTAGGGATTCTCATTTACTTGGATTTCCTTTTCCCCATCCAGAGAAGCAGGCGGAGAGCCTCTTGTCTACCTCCCTGAGCCACCGAGTTTGTCTAGTGCCTATCACGTATTCGGGTCTGGCCTGCCAGGAGTCCGTCTGTCTGCTCTATGTCTCACTCTTTTCCTAATCTCCGGTCCCTACGTGGCCATTAAAACGCCAACTCCCATACATTAAGGTCTGTATCCATTTGGCTACTCCTTGACCCCTACGATTGGAGCTTGCTTACTTACCACCCCGGCCACACTTTCCCTTTTGAAATTTCTTGGCACGGATTCTTCCTCTTTGGCTTGTGTCAAATTTTTTTTCCTGAATTACGAATGTATATTACGTGCTTATATTAGAGGTGGATCTGCTGAGTCGCCTTTCATGTGGCATTTATACACTCCCTATTTTTTTCCCCCCAAATCTTTGCTAATGACACGGTAACCTTTTAAAATTCTTATTTTAAAAGTCTAGGCACTCTCAAGTTCAGTGACTTAAGATATATGTCTCGTTTTCCCCAGACGAGCTGAACTTCAGCTTTTTTGTCCTTCAGAGACAATTCCTGATGGAGTTATCTTAAAAATCAACAAGTTCTAGAAGAGACAGGATTCTACCTGATTTTTAAAGGAAGGTATTGATAGAAATTTAGTGTCACTTTGGAGTTTATTCCAATGGAAAGGTTTTAAAGTATGAAAATATCTGTAGAAAAAGATGTCTATGGTATTTAATATCAGGACACAGCAATCAACGTAAAACCTGACACTTACACTTCAGTGCATGGTTAGGAGCATGACCTCTGGGTGCCCTTCGCCAGGGAAATTCCTGCCCCTTCACACACTGCATGGCTTCAGACATATTTTTACACATCGCTCTGTTTCAGTTTTCTCATCTCTAAAGTTGGAACTTAATACTAAGTTCTTCAGAGAGTTGTTACACCGGCTAAATACCTCTGAAACTGGTAGAACAGTCCTCTGCATGTAAGTGACTTTTAAGAATGCTATTCTTATTCTTGCTACTTGTACAATTACTATTAACTTGGTGGTATCAAAGTTAGTATTCTTTAGAAGAATGAACAATAATAACATAAAATAGGGGTCTGGCATAAGGTATCCAACAGTTCAGTGGCAGCAGAAAAAGAATTACTACCATCTACGTGTATGAGAGAAGTATTTTAAGACATAAAAAGACACAAAAACCAAAGGTGACTTTATGAAAAAAGTCATTACAATGCATTTGTTATTCTATTTCCCCACGGAGCAGCAGAAACTTCATCAGGAAACGGTAACAGTGTGGGATTTGAGAAGCACTGTTTTAAACATCACTCACTGAGACGCAGAAACCACAGCACACCCAGGGTGTTTTACAATAGAGCAAGGTAACAGAGAAACAGCCCCTTGCCGTTTATGACCAGCAATCCAAATATTCTTGAAAAAAAAAAACAAAAGGAAAAAGAAAAAATAGACTAAATAAATCATTTTTTAAAGGGCCACTTTAGAGAACCACATTGTTCAATGGTAATATAGGAACTGACTATGTATAGGTCTAAAGAGTAATTAATATGCCATTTTGTAAAAAGTTATACCGAGAAGACTCCAAAGGAATGCAGCGTGAGAAAGGCTGCTCTGGTTTACCGGAATGCTCCGCACTCCGCAGTCTGAAGAGCACTGAAGGCGGGAAGGGTTTGTGTGAGCAAAGCACGAGTAATTACGGCACAGGGAAACAAATGAAAACCTGAAGTGAAAGGCAGGGACTTAACTTTTTTTCTTTTTGTCTGGAGAGAATATGGCTGAGGATCATTTCAGGAACTATTTTCAACTACGAAGAGGGATTCGGCTATGAGATTCCACGGCTGGGCTTCAGGCCTCAGAGGATCCGACCTACCTCCTGCCAGTCGCCCACACGCCTGTTGGACTTGGTTGTAACCTCTTTGTGAGATGCTTGGCCAGACTGAAGGAGCACGTGTGGTCCCCGAAGATGTGGGTGAAAAGGTTACTTCTTACTGTCAGGGGGCTTCTAGTTATCTTTTAGGGACACTAATGTGTACACACATTACAGCGGTAGGACACATCATAAAGCCAGTGCTATGCCAATGCGACCAGAGAATGAAAAGAACTTTTCCATGGAAGCAGTTCGAATAGACCTGATGAGGACATTTCCGATGCACAGACAGCATGGACAAGCCCAAAAGGTCCAAGAGTCCGAGCTGGAGTGAGTACCCAGCAGTAAGGCACGTTCGTGAAAAGACAGGGTTAACTGGCTTATGACTGATGGTGCCGTAAGAAAAACTGGAATGGCAATTTGCAAAGAGATTGGAGTGACATTATCTGTTATACGAACTTTTTATACCTTACACTCGGGAGAATCATTTGTTATTTTTATCTATTTTCAAAAATGTTAGTTAAAAGTTCAATTTAAGAGGGCAATCTGTTTTTACCTAAACAATAATAGAAACTCTTAATGTTTGACTTTAAGAGTTTAAATATACATAGTACCCTAAGAATTCAGAACACATTTTCCCCTTTTCAACAATTAGAGTTGCCAGATTTAGCAAATAAAAATACTATATTTTATCTGGTAATCCTATCACCTACATATTTTGACTCTCTCTGTTCTGTGTTAATGGCTCTGTCCTAAATTAATACATTCATGAATTAAAATATTTAAAAATAGCCTTTCTTTGGTTTAATAGGTTGCCATAATGATCAAACTGATGTTTCTGTCATTTTGTTTGTTTTTGGGGTGGAAAGCATGTCAAGAATTTGCCTCTTAAATATGTCATCTCAATGTTACATTAAAATTTAATTATCATTTTTCTTAAAACTAGTGTAACTAGTGTACCTGTAAGTTAAAAAAAAAAAAAGCAAACTATCTAAAAACAAACTCGGTGAAAACTCTCCCACCAGAGTCCATTGTTTTTATTAGTTTGTGATACTTCTGTCATTTGTATATTTAAATGTATGTATGTACATGTATTTATACACATGAAAGCATATTATACATATTCTCCTGTACTTTGCTTTTCCTATTTGACATCTTGGAAGTCACTCCACATGAATATATTATAGCTTTATATTATTATTTTAACTGCTACATATTCTATTACATTGATGCACCTTAATTTGTTCGAACAGTCCCCCAAATGACAGCCATTCAATGGCTTCCCCTCACTGTGTATTTTGTTTTATGTATATAATTGAAACGATAGCTATAAAGCTGTTCTTTGCTATCATTATTTAATGTTTCTCATAACTGCGTTTCCCCCCTTACTCCATAAATGAAAATGCTATTTCCATTTTTAAACCCTTTGCAATTGAGTTTCAGGGACCGATGGGTACACTCCAGGGAACAAACGTGCCTCGATTGCTGCTATGTGCCTGCCCCTTTCTCGTGCTGTCATTTCCCAATATGCACAGGTGGGTTAAGCCGTGACCTGGCACAATAGGCATGTCCTGTCCCCATGGTCCTCAGCAGCCTGGAGACACCTGATTCATTTTTGTCCGCAGAGATTTAGAAAGCACAAGTCACCTGACCACACTTAGGGGCTTTGCAAGCCCAGATCCCAGGGCATAGTGGATGTACGAGTCAAACCCGCTCTTGGTGAGAGCAAGATTTCAGCATTATTTCTGTTCTTCTGCCAGTACCAAGCTGTTTTGACTATTGATGCTTTCTAATATAAATAGAAGTCAGGAAGTGTAATGCCACCAGCCTTATTCTTTTTATGTAGTATTGCTATGGCAATTCGAGGTCTTTTATTGTTCCATATAAATCTGATAATTCTTTTATCTATTTCACGAAAGTATAATTGTGGGATTTTGATGGGTATTGCATTAAATCTGTAGATTGCTTTGGGCAGAATGGCCATTTTAACAATATTAAGAACAGAAATATAGACCAATGGAAAAGAACTGAAAACCCAGAAATAAACCCACAAATATATGGACAAATCATTTTCGATAAAGGAGCAAAAAACATACAATGGGGAAAAGACAGCCTCTTTAGTAGGTGGTGCTGGGAAAACTGGAAAAACATATGCAAAAGAATGAACCTGAGCTGTGAACGCTCTCCATATACAAAAATTAACTCGAAATGGATTAAAGACCTTCATATAAGACCTGCAACAATCAACTGTATAGAAGGAGACACAGGTACTAAACTTATAGACCTAGGACTCAAGGAAGACTTCATGAACCTGTCCTCAAAGGCAAGGGAAGTAAAAGCAAAAATAAATGAATGGGACTGTATCAAACTAAAAAGCTTCTGTACAGCAAAAGAAACCATTAACAAGGCAAAGAGACAGCCAACTGATTGGGAGAAAATATTTGCAAATAACGCATCAGATAAGGGTCTAATATCTAAGATATATAAAGAACTAATAAGACTTAACAACAAAAAAACAAACAACCCAATTGAAAAGTGGGCAGAAGAACTAAACAGACACCTCTCCCACGAAGAAATACAAATGGCCAGCAGACATATGAAAAAATGCTCATCCTCATTAGCTATCAGGGAAATGCAAATCAAAACCACAATGAGATCCCACCTCACACCTGTGAGAATGGCTGTTATCAACAAGACAAGGAATAACAAGTGCTGGAGAGGAAGTGGAGGAAAAGGAACTCTGGTACACTGCTGGTGGGAGTGCAAACTGGTACAACCACTGTGGAAGGCAGTGTGGAGGGTCCTCAGAAAATTGGGAATGGAGCTACCATTTGACCCAGCAATCCCCCTTCTGGGGATCTACCCAAAGAACTTGAAAACCTTTGTCCGCAAAGACTTATGTACCCCAATGTTCATTGCAGCGCTGTTC